>JAWWMW010015655.1:0-17984 GCA_035048345.1 Echeveria elegans
GTGATCATAAAGAAGGATCTCGAGCAGAACCAAGAAGCGCAACTAATTGAGTTGTTGCGCAAGCACAAGCACGCAATCAGTCTGGATGTATGCATTGAATCTTGTTAGAGCATAGACTGAAGCCTTCCCGAGAATGTCAGAGGTGCCTAAATCCAATCATGACGGAGGTGGTGCAAAAGGAAGTACTTAAACTATTAGACGCTATAGTGATTTACCCAATTTCAGACAGCAAGTGGGTAAGTCCAGTACACGTTGTGCCAAAGAAAAAAGGAATTACTGTCAAAGCAAACGCTGAGGGCGAGCTTTTGCCGAAGCGTATTCAAAACGGATGGAGGATTGGCATCGACTATAGAAAGTTGAATGTCGTCACGCGCAAGGATCACTTCCACTTTTCTTTCATTGATCAAATACTTGATCGGTTGGCAGGTAAGCCTCATCTTTGTTTTCTAGATGGATTCTCTAGATATAATTAGATTCCAATTGCAGCAGAGGACCAAGAGAAAACCATATTCACATGTTTATTAGATACTTTTGCATTTTGGCGCATGTCCTTAAACTTGTGCAAAGCTCCGAGCATGTTCTAAAGACTTGTAACGAGCATATTTTATGATGATGATACGATGTTGCATTGAGGTATTTATGGACGACTTCACGGTGCATGGTGAATCATTCGATATATGTTTAGATAATTTGAGTAAAGTTTTAGAACGATGCATATCTAAGAATTTAGTTTTAAATTACGAAAAATGGCACTTCGTGGGTTTCATGGCTTAGTGCTAGGACATATTGTATCGACCAAAGGAATTAATGTAGATAAAGCTAAGATTGATTTTATTTCAAGTTTACCGTATTCTAAGAATGTGCGTGACATTAAATCTCTTTCTGGACATGCTGGTTTCTAACACTTTTGGGAGTGCTCTTCTTCTAGATGAAGCTCCTTCGCAACTATACCCAAGCCATAAGTTGAATCAAAAATCATAAACATAAACTTGATCAACTACTTACTCAGCTACAAACAACTGAATCAAAACCAACCAAAATTTCATCAGGTACAAAATCACCTTATAGATAAGACCAGCGCTACACAACTTAGTAGTAAATCCATATCCCTAAACTTTATCAAATACCTTCTGATGATGATTGTACCTATCAACCTTCGGATCGTAAACACCTCCAACATCAAGCACCGCATCAAGCGTGTCCAATGTCTGCCGCATTTCCTCAAATTCGAAAATCAACAATAACCATAAATCAAATCAACAAACAACAACAAATATCGGAACAAAAATGTTGCACGATTTCCGCACCACGGAATTTGTTCGGGAGGCGGATCATGTACCAGCCGAGCGATTCATCGCAGTGGAAGTTGTCGTTGTGAGTGCCGATTTGGTATACGAAGTCTGATTTTTCTCTGGTTTTTTGTGCAAAATCAGTATGAAGTGTTGCCCTTTTATAGATTTTTGCAAACTCTTCATTTTCCCAAGAAGAATGTAAAACCTTCGATTTCCTTAGCTTACCCTAGGTCATAATGGTAAAGAACTCTTGACTCTTCATTTTTTCAAGAAATATCCTTTGCTGACTGTACAAACTATTCCCTTTTTAATTTTATTTCGAATAGAAATTTCTTGGACCGTCACACTTTCGCTCAACCAAACAAAAAGCTCATTCAGGCAAATGAAACTTTTGTTTGTCAGTTCTGTCTCGCTCGAGCAAGCGACAATCTCTTTCGGTCGAGCGAAATTATTCTAAATCACTCCTCAAGGTCAAAATAAAAGTTGTAGAATTTTGAGTCAGCTTTCTAACTCTTTTTTTTTTCGTCTCAATCAGATAACAGATGCTCTCTGTGGAACCTTACAAAGCAGCAAAGGTCTGATCCACAATTTTCAGCAACTTCAATTTTAGAATCGCTTTTCCGAACTCTTCCAAACTTTCTCCTAAGGCAAACTGTCTTTAAATGTGATGTTTTAGGTCATATTTATTCCTTTCTCCTTTCATACCCTGAAATACAAAGCTACACCAAAAGTATTATACACATAATTAGACAAACAAGACTAGTAATAGGGACCTAAACGAGCGTCAAAATATACTCTGTCATGTTGGCCTCCCTCCAATGCGCCAAGACAACACTTGACCATTGAGAGTGAGAGATTCATGAGTGCAACAAGGAGGAATACCGCATGTCGAAGGGTCGTCGGCGACTAGGCGTCAGCTGTTGAGGTGTGAAGACAACTATTTTTATAAACTAGGTTGTTTCTAATTCTATTTTACTTTGGGAATTTCTAATTAAGAAATTTATAATTATACTCGAATTAGAAAATTTTGTATCTCTATATATAGGGGCCTAGACTCCCTCTTGTATTATCATCTCAGAAATGGCTTTTTTAAGCTTGTAACTCTCTCTTCTCTATAAGCGGTAAAGGTTGGCGGGTTTTGTGGTTTTTCACCATCTGTCTGGTTTTCCACAAATTCTAATATTCTCTTATTCTCTCGTTCTTGGTTAGCTCGATATTGTGTTGTGTCATTGTGCGGCTTCCTTTAATCTTTACAACTGGTATCAGGCTCAGGCTACAGGAAGGTTCTGTTGATGCGCAAAATCCAACCTAACATTTGGGAATGAGATAGTGCTACCCAAAAAACCATGGGGGATGGCAAGGCGAATATCCGATGTTTTGGTGGCAAACATTTTGCTTATTGAAAGTTACAAATAATTGATATGTTGTATGCTAAAGAAATAGAGGAGGCGATGTTAGAGAACAAACCTGACACCATGGAGGATGAAGATAGATCGTCGTGCACTTGGTCTCAATCAAAATACCATCTCGATGGATGTGGCTTCACATGTACCAATGAGACCACAACCTTTGGATTCATAAAGAGACTGTGTAACTTGTTCGAGAAGCCCTCGAGTTCGAGCAAGATTCACCTTTTACGATGGCTGTTTCAACTTCAAATGGTCGAAGGTGTTTCTGTGACGAAACATATAGTCGAGTTCAACCACATCGTCAACCAACTGATTGCATATCCCTTGGATGATGAGTTGCTCGCACACTGTTTGTTGATCTTTATGTCTGACAGCTGGTCAACTACTGTAGAGGTGATCTCGAGTCAAGAGAAGGTGACTCTCGACTATGTTCGTGACGACATCATTAGCGAAAGCATTCCTAGAAATGAGTGATCCGAAGGAAGTGGGGCGGCTCTAACCGTTCAAAGGGGTCGAAAGAGTCAGAAGGGCAAGAATTGAGGGAGATCCAAGTCGAGAGAACGAAGCAAGTCTCGAACCAAAGGTGAGGCAGAGTGCTGGAATTGTGAGAAGAATGGTCACTTGAAGCGTGACTGTAAAGCCTCTAAAATGGCAAAGAAGAGAGGAGGGATTCCAACTCCGTGAATGCCACAATCAAGGAGGACCCGGATGATATTTTAGTCTTATGTGTCGACAGCCAACTCAAATCCTGGATTCTGTATTCAGGTGCATCCTATCAATCAACCTCTTGCAAAGAATTTTGTGACTGGAAAATACGAAAGGGTCCTTGTTGCGGATGGTAAATCCTTGGAGATTACCGAATAAGGTGGTGTTCAAGAAATGGCTATACATGGACATTACATGGAGCTTGGTACATTCCCGACCTGAAGAAGAATTTAATCTCGGTGGGTCAATTGGATTGTGAGGGGTGTAGGACCATCTTTGGAGATGATTCTTGGAAGATAGTGAACGGAGCTATTGTTGTAGCACGAGGTGGCAAGGTAGGAACATTTTATCTTACTGACAATAAATGTCGACTTGGTAGTAGTTGCGGGGGCTGAGAACAATCCAATATATGGCACAACAGATTGGGACACATGAGTGACAAAGGGATGAAGGTGCTAGATTCAAAAGGGTTACTACCAACAATGCAGTCTGTTGAAACAAATTTTGTGAAGACTGCAGGCTCGGCAAACAGAAGAGGGTCAGTTTCTCAAAAATCGGGAGGACACGCAAGGAAGAGAGACTATAACTTGTGAATACTGACGTGTGGGGACCAGGACCAGTTTAATCCCAAGGAGGCTCAAGGTACTACATGACATTCATCGACGATTCCACTCGCAAGGTATGAGTCTATTTTCTCTAACACAAGTCTGAAGTGTTGGAGGTGTTCAAGAAGTGGAAGACAGAGGTTGAGAATAAGATCGGTCATAAGCTGAAGTGCTTCAGATCAGACAATGCTAGCGAGTATGATGGAACCAACTTCAATGCATATTGTGCGGAGCATGTAGTCAAACTAGTCCCGAATCGACCACAACAAAATGGGATTGCTGAGACGATGAATCGAACCCTGAATGAGCGCGCTAGGGCAATGCGACTTTACACTGATCTTCCTAAGATGTTTTGGGCAGAGGCAATCAACAGAGCAGCTTATCTCATCAACCGAAGTCCCTCGATGGCCTTAGAGTTTGAGCTGTCCAAAGAGAAGTGGTCAAGTAAGAAGCTATCTCTATCTCACTTAAAGATATTTGGATACACGACATATGTGCATGTGACTCTGACAAAAGGGACAAGTTGGATGCGAAGGTTAGGAAATATATTTTCATTGGGTACTGATCTAATTATTTTGGTTACATATTTTGAGACAAGAAAATCAAAAAATAATTAGGTCAATGGATGCTACTTTCAATGAAAACGAGTTGTACAAAAAGATGTCCGAATCCAAGGTGGCTGAAGTGAGAGAGATTGTTTTGGGTGATTCAAATATCCCAAATGGTGCGGTCGACAATGAGCGGATCGAAAGTGACTCGATCCAAGGAGATCATGGAGCCCATGATGAAGTACAAAATGACGATGTTGCGGCCGGCGATGCAACCAATGGTCACGAAGAGCCAAACCCACTGGAACTAATGCTAAGAAGGTATACTAGGGTTCATAAACCCAACAAATGATATTTATCTTCCCTCAACCTTCTATTTTTGACTGACTCGGGTGAGCCCAAAGATTATAGCGAGAGCGTGCAATGAAAGAGGACCTAAGGTCCCTAGAAAAGAAGTACATCAACAAGGTGTTGAAACGATTTAGATTGCAAAAAGCTAAACCAAGAATCACGCCTATGGGAGCACAACTCAAGTTGTCAAAGGTTCAATCACCAAAGACGCAACAAAAGCGAGACTACATGGTGACTGTGCAATATTCCTCGGCAGTTGGAAGTCTCATGTATGCCATGGTATGCACTCGACTCGACATTGCTCACGCAGTAGGAGTAGTAAGTCATTATATGGGAAATCTTGGTACTGAACACTATGAGGCGGTAAAATGCCTGCTAAGATACTTGAAAGGCACCTCAAGTATGAGATTGTGCTTTAATAAAGCCAATGCAGGTCTAAAAGGTTACGTTGACTTTGGTGGTGACTTGGATAACTGGAAGAGCACTTAAGGTTATGTATTCACGTAGGGAGGTATAGCTATAAGTTAGATATCAAAATCGCAAAAATTCTTGCGCTTTTAACAACAGAAACGGAGATGGTTTGGTTTCTTAATTTTATGAAGCAAATCAGAAAGCACCAAGGTTGCAGAGCATTGTACACCGACAGTCATTGCGCTCAATGTCACGCGAAGAACCTGGAATATCACTCAAGGACGAAGCACATTCAGTTGAGGTACTACTATATATATGTGAACTGGTAAATGACGGGACCTTATCGTTGAAGAAGATCGCGGGCACATTAAATCCTGCGGGCATGTTCACAAAGCTTGTCACCATGGATAAATTGATGTTATGCATTACCTCAGTTGGGCTCAACCACTAGTCAAGTGGGAGCTGCCACTGGCCTATGGAAGATTGTTTGGAGTAGAGATTATGCAAAGAAAATTGGGGTCACCGAGATGTTGTTATCAATTTATCTTCAAGTGGGAGATTGTTGAGGTATGAAGATAACTATTTATATAAATTAGGTTATTTCTAATTCTATTCTAATTAGAGAATTTCTAATTCTATTCTAATTAGGAAATATCTAATTTTACTCTAATTAGGAAATTATCTATGTCCATATATAGGGGAGTAGACTCCCTCTTTTATTATCATTTCAAAAATAGCTTTCTTAAGCTTGCAACTCTTTCTTCTTTATAAGCAATATAGGCTGGTAGGTTTTCTGGTTTTCACCATCCGTCTGATTTTTCACAAATTCTACTGTTCTTTTACTTTTCTCTTTTCTTTTTCTTGCTTACCTCGATATTGTGTTATGTCATTGTGTGACTGCCTTCAATCCTTAGATCAGCTTGGATGATGCAGCTTACATTAAAACTTGTTCCTATATAATCCAATCTCTACCGTTTGAAAATCGTGTTTAAGTGGCAAAATTGAGTTCCATCAAACGATGAATGTTTTCTCATATGAAAAGGTCATATTGATTTCGATATTTTAAATAGATGTCATATATAGCTCAATGCAGACGAGTGGTAGTTACTGGTGCGTTTATGAATAGTGGATGATCCTTACTGGTGCGTTTTGCAAATTATGGACAATGAGTTGACCTTTGACTGGGTAAGGGAAGGTCCAACCCATCGTCCACCGGTGCGCTTGCCCTTAGTGTAATGGTGGTCCAACCCTGGACCTCTACGATTCTAGTATTATTGTTGAACATCTTTTTTGGACCACATTGGGTTTATCATTGTTAGCAGTTGTTGCCTGGTTGGAATATAAGCAATGCAAAATTTAAAGGATGTCGTTTCGGGTGGTAAAAGAGTTCATCATAAATAGGCTTTGGATCCCATGCCTTCAAGCTCCCAACTACAATCATAAATTATTATCTTTAACATAATTTGTAAATCAACTCCAGAGCTAATCTTTAAACCAGCCCATTAACTTTAGTAAGCCCATGTGGCATAAAATATAAAGAAAAGAATACTAAAGCCTTTTAAATATGCATGAAAAACCTTATCAAAATATTGTCGTTTAGATTGACTGATAGATGCAGTTGACACTGTTGGATATATTTTTAAATCATTTAATAGATTATATTATATTATTGTTATTACAAAATTATATAATAGTCAGGTCTATTTTAAAATAATTGTTTATTGTTTATTTCCTATAATAATTATGTTCTGTATTATATACAATCATCATCAATAAAATCAAAGCTGTCTTGTTTCTTCTTTTATTCCTGTTAAATTTTTATTTTGTGTCAAGTGTCATTACTGATTAGTGAATGTTTGTCCTAACAACCGCTTTAACCAAGATATCATCCGGGGTGTGAATGAATTTTTTTCTTCTTGCGCTTTGGTGTTCTGTATCGCCAAGCAACTCCACTAGGTAGATGAGTTGGGCCTCAAGTTTGTCTAAATTTTGAAAAAGTCAAGCATGATCAGTTTTCCGCCGAGGGGATGTGTAAAGTTTTTTTCTTTGATAATGACAAAGATACATGAGATTTAATTATTCTAAATGTTGTATAGATCGATCGCTTTCTTAGATTTAATTAATTCGACTATAAGATTTGATAATGACCTAATTTACCTAAAATTAAGAAATAAAGACACAATGATTTTTACGTGGTTATATACCATTCCCATTGGATTTTACTTCACGGTGAGTTTACAGAGAAACTCAACTTGCAATATGAATGAGCGTTTACAGATTACAGATTCCGAACTAAAAAATTGAGACACTTATCTATATTGAAGAACACAAGTCATGACCGAACACAGTCCCCTCTTCACCACACTTAATTCCTTGTCAAATTCACCGTCGCAGGATGCCTCTAGTGCTAACTTGATCAATTTCGAGGTTTGTACTTCGTCGGAGCAGTGATGTTGATGGATTGTTCTAACCCTAGCTTCGTTTCACTTTTTCTTTTATACTTGAATTTGCCAGGAACAGTAGTTACCGTTGGATCAAAGTCTCCTATCATCTGAGTCATTCCTTCAATTGAACGTTGAGTTTTTCCCTCTCTGTTTCATTAAGCCCAGACGACGTTCTCTTTGACTCGAATCCAACTGAAATGAAACAGCAACGACTTATTCGCTTTAGTGACATCTGCAACCCCTTTTAGCAACGACTTGTCTGAAAATTTATTGAGATTGTTGATTCATCTTTAACAATCCCCTACATGAATCAACAAGCCAACCTCTTTGAGTCCTGATCTAAAATCGCCATGCCATTTACTCAGATCCTTGCGATCCCTTTATCCTCCTTCTCATTCTTAATGCAAATTGAATTATGTTCCTCCGCTCATTACTCAGGTACCCGCACTATCAAATTAACCAATTCCTAGCAACTCAGACAAAGCCTGGACTTGCTCACTGGAATTACATTAGTTCCCATATCTACTGGATTCTCAACAGTGTTTAGTTATAACAATTCAATATCATCAACAGACACCAACTCACGCATAAATTGATTTTAACATTAATATGCTTAGTTAGGTCTTTCATGATAAATAGGGATTTTACTAAGGCTAAGAGCAGATTGGCTATTAGTATAAATTTTTCAACATTTGAGGTTATCTGTAATTCTTTAGCATTACCCATTAACCATATATACTCTTTGCATGCTTCACTTATAGCAAAATATTCAAATTCAGTGGTAGAGAGGGTTACCACTAATTGCAAACTTGATTTCCATTGGATGCAGTTTTATGTCAAAACAAGAAATAAAGGATGTTGTTGTTATTCTTGAGTCAGTATCACCTACAAAATCTGCATCTACATATCCTACAAGATCAATGACGCATGTTTCTTCCCATAACATAACCCAATATCCAAGGTTCCAGCAGTGTATGAAATGACCCACTTAATGGCAATCCAGTGTTCATAACCGGGATTTTTCATAAACCTGCTTAAAACTGATATGGCAAAGGCAAGGTCTAGCCTTGTACTAATCATTGCATACATGATTGATCCAACAGTATTAGCATAAGGGTAGTTCAACATTTTCATTCTTCTTCAATATTAGGACAATGAATATTACTCAGGTTAAAGTGAGAAGTCATAGGCAAAGATACTATCTTACGGTTCATGTTACTAAACTTTGTTACCAATTTTTCCAAGTAAGGTTTTTGATGCAGTTTCAGAATGTGATTTTTTTTTTGTCTCTTTCTATATTGATCCCTAGAATTCTTTTGGCTTTCCCTAAATCCTTCATTCTTAATACATTATTTAACTTTCATTTTAGTTCTGAAATTTTTCTCTCATCTCTACTAATCAGCAACATGTCATCTACATATAATAGAATGTACACGGCTACATTTCCCTCAAAAGAATAATATAGGAAACTATCATAGTCACTTCTGATAAAACCAATATCTGGCACAAATGTATCAAATGTATTACACCATTGGTGTGCTTAAGACCATACAAGAATTTATTTAAAACAAAAAACATGACCCGATTTGGTTTTATCTAAAAAATCCTTCAGGTTGCCTCTTCAAAAATATTCTCATCCAGATTTTCATGCAAAAAATAGTAATTACATCTTGCCGCTCAAACTCGAGGTCATAATAGGCAACTAAAGACAACATCATTCTTATAGTTTTGAATTTAACAGCAGGATAGAATATTTCAGTAAAATCAATACCTTCCTTTAGGGTATATCTCTTAGCAACCAATCTGGCTTTATACCTGGGAGGATCATTTTGATCCATTGGTTCCTTCAGTTTGAAAAGCTACATGCACTCCACCAGTTTTTGATTTTGGGGCCTTTTTACCAGAGTCCAAGTTTGGTTGGAATGCAGTGAGTCTATTTACTCCTGCATGGCTTCCATCCATTTTATCCTGTCTTTAGATTTAATATCAGCTCTATATGACTCAGATTTTGTTCCCTGCACCTCAATAGAAGTAAGCAAAGTGGTAAAATTACTTCAGCAAAAGTATTATATTTTGGGTTTAGCCTTATATTCCTTCTTTCCCTATCTCTGGCTAATTGGTAATTTTCCAACCGGCCTTGGGAGACTGAGTTTAAATCCTCCACCTGAATAACATTTTCTTCATTATGAATTTCATGTCCATCGTTTACTTGTACTAGTTCTACAACTTCTATCTGTTTTGAACATCCTTCAGTTTCAATAGATTCCTTCTCATTAATGTCATTTAGAAAATTCATTGACAATAATTGTGAGTCACTGGTGGAGTCATTTTCAGATGGTTCTCTTTGATGACTCTTCTTGCAAGGAAAATCTTTTTCATTAAAGATGACATCCTTGTTCACAACTATTTTAAATCCTGGGGACTCTCTGTCCCATAACTTGTATCCTTTTGTCCCAAAAGGATGTTGATATCCAACAAAGATACATGGTACAGACCTGGGATCAAGCTTTCCATTTCTTGTGTGCATAAATGCAGCACAACTAAAAATTCTCAAAAAAACTTAAATCTTGAGCCTTCCCTGTCCATTTTTTCGTATGACTTTTACCCTCCAAAATAACCTTAGGTAACCTATTGATTAGAAACACAGCAGTGTGACCAGCTTCTCCCTAAAATGATTTTGTCATAGCTAAGGTAATTAGTAACCCTATTATTCTTTTTCCAGCAAAGTCCTATTGACTCTTCAGCTACTCCATTTTGTTGTGGGGTATTTCTCACTGTTTTGTGATGAAAAATACCTTTCTCATGACAGAACTCATCAAATGTAGAATTATAAAATTTCAAACCATTGGCTGTCCTTAGAACTTTTACCCTTTTATTAGTCTGAATTTCCATTAGTGTTCTCCATTTTTTAAATTTCACGAAACCTTCATCTTTGGTTGATTGGAGGTATATCCATAGCATTCTAGTATGGTAATCTACCATGGTCATAATATACATTTTTCTTCCAACGGTTTCCTGTGTACCGGGGCCCCATAAATCTAAGTGACTATATTCCAGCCTCTCTGTAGAGACTCTTTGGCCCTTGCGAAATTTTCCTCTATGATGTTTTGACATGACACACTCTTCACAAAATGGTATCTCTTTCAGAGGTTCCCTTCCAAGAGTACCAGTTGATGCATTTGATTATGACATTTTTTTCAGGGTCTCAGGTATCATTTCCAAGTGGCAATGTTTGTTATTTCAGAGTTTAGCATATATCTCCATCTTGATTGCTATAGGCTCCTTCTAACATGTAAAGTCCTGAAACTTTCCTAGCACCAAGGACAGTTTTTGGTCCTTTTACCACTTCCAATCTCCATTGATGTAATATGACCTTTAGCCCAAGTCATCTAAGGTGCCTAGGGAGATTAAGTTCCTTCTTAATCCTGGGACATACCTGACATTTGTCAATTTTATTATCTTCCAACTAAATAACTTGAGAATCATTGTCCCAATTCTTGAGACTGGGCATAAGTTATTATTTTCATGTACACATGTTCTCCTTCCACTTCCTGAAGATTCTTGAACAAACTATTCACAGTACACATGTGATTTGTGCATCTTGAATCCAACACCCACTTGTCTCGAGTAGTATCACTTGTGGCAGTCAAGGCCTCAGCCTCTACAGCTTTCTAGTTATCGACTGCAAGGTTTGTTTCATTTCCTTTGTTCTTGTTTTTCCAACTCAAACAAATCCTCTTCGAGTGGTCAGCCTTTTGACAGTAGAAACATTTCCTTGTTTCTTTTTGGCACTTATTTTCCTATTTCCTCCCATCATTTCCGTTTTGGGTAGCATTACCTGGCTTGGTTGAATTTCCATTTGAAGAGTTACCTTTGGTTTTTCCCTTCACATATAACCCAGACCCTGATCTTGGTTTCAGAGTGATCGATGTCATAAATGACTATTATTTAAACTCATATTTGTTTGTATTCTTCATGTTTACAATATTAATTTGGCCGTATTCCACTTTCATATTGCTATTTCAGGTATAAAATATACTTTTTGATGATTGTAGAAGCTTGAAGCAAAACATAGCAAAAATGAGGATAAAAAGAGCAAAAACGAAAGTTTTTGGTCAAGCTGAGCAAGGAGGTCAAACTTGGTCAAGCTAAATCTTACCTGATTGAGTAGAGCTAAAAAGAGAGTCTACTCGACTGAATGAAGCCTGACTCGATCGAGGCAGAATGTGTGGAAACAAACCGTGGGCACCTACTCGGCCGAGTTAAGGATTGACTCAGCCGAATGACTTTACAATGGACAAACGTAAGGCAACTCGACCGAGTGAAAGTTCTACGCAACTGAGTGAAAGGTCGTACTCAAAGCAACTCAAGGGGACTAATTTACTCGACAATAAAGGACCATTTTAATAAGAATTTATGTGAAGAAGTAAGAGACTTGAGGCATTATGGTGAGAATTCAATAGAGGTACATAATGAGAGGTATTGAAGAGTTTTGTATTTCGCCATTATGAAGAGGGATCAAGAATCTTCAAGAACTCTGCAAAAGGAGAGCCAAGAGAGGAAAGTCACAAGAATTCCCAGAATAAAGTAGAGAGCTCTTCTCTCTACTCGACCGGTTCCTTTTCTTTCAAGTCCAATTTGTGCTCGAGCACATCATTTCGACCGTGAAGAATAAAGAATAAGCAACAACACCCTGAAGACCAGCGATTTCACTGAGCATTTCAAAACTTAAACTTTGTTTTTACATTTAATTTCAATCATGTATTGTTCCTCGCTCAATATGAGTGAGTAGTTATTTTGATGACAAGGGTCTAACGGATCCTTGGGTACTAATGAATGATTGAATGAATTTTACAAACATTTTATGAATGAATTTTGATTGAAATGGTTGTCTTTAACTACGCTTATGCCATGCATGTTAGGAAAGAATGTTTGTGTAACCTAATAGAATTGTTTGAGTAACCTAATAGAATTGTTTGAGTAATTTTTCAAGGGAAGAACGTTTGTGAGCCTATAATAGCTCTCATTCCATAAGTATTTAAACCCTGGGGAAGAACGTTTGTGAACTCGGGGTACTATATTTGTAAACTTTGATTCGGGGATGATGTCTGCTAACACGTTAAGGCCGAATTTAGTTTTGTTTACTTTGATTCGGCGAAGTACGTTTGCGAACTCGTTAAGGACAAAACTGAGTTTGTAAACTTTGATTCGGGAATGACATATTTTTACTTGTTAATGACAAATTTCGTATTTTATGAACTTAGATACTGTTAACCAAACTTACAAAATCATTCAACTTTATTTTATAAATTGTGCAATGAAATTCATGAGTGTCATTGGTGAAGTTATGACATAGTCATCTTTGTTTTAATTGAATTATACCACTTGTCACCAACCTGAATTTAGACCCCAAAACCTTAGAACCATTTTGTTGATACTTGACTTATAAATATGAGTTTCACTGTTCCATTTGGTTCGACTCTAGGTCACCGTATCTTTATACATTGTGTTTGACATATTCATAACACCACTATGCATTACATGTCAAAATAGCGTCGTTGCCGGGGAACAGTTTTTAAACCTAGTTCGTCTGTTATTTTATTTATGTTTTTATTGTTCTTTTCTTATAAAAAACAATGAAAAAATAATTTCATGCAAAAGTTTGGATGTTCAATTTTTTTTTACACTTGTTAGCTTAAAACACCTTTAAACTCTTTACTAGATGTTCGAATGCACACAAGGGCAAAGGCGAAGAATAAAGACAAGACAAACTCAAACTCGAATTCTACATAACCTACTTCTGTATCAATTTATGTTCGTCTGACGAACAATCCACCACCCATTCTATTGGACGAATCAATTCAAATGGAGCACCAACTCGACCATGATCCAATGATCATTCAACAAGCCAACCAAAGAAATCAGCAAGCTTGCCCAAGGGGAGCTGCAAACCAAAGACAAGACGGAAGACATTATAGAGGAGCTAATATGGAATGTGCCGTCGAAGACTACATAACCCTAGCCATCAGGGATTATGATTCACCAATCTATATCCCTGAAGGTGAAGGTTATGACTTTGAGGTCAAATGCGGTCTCATACACGTGATTAAGAGTGACCCATTCAATGGATACGGTAGCCCACACTATCACTTAAGCAATTTCACGAAAATATGTTGTACTAACTAATTTGCTGGGATACCGCAAGATGTACACATGAATCTTTTTCCATTCTCTGTAACAGATTAAGCTAACGATTGGCAGTCAGGAGCCTAACACGTTCCGAACTTGGGAGGAGTTGGCTCAAGCTTTTGTTAAGCAATACTTTCCGCCGGCCAAACTGAAGAAGATTAGGGACAAATCAGTAAGTTTTTCCAATTCAATAATAAATCATTTTATGAGGCACATGAACGATTCAGGGGCTTGTTGCGTGATTGACCGCATCACAGATTCAAAAAATGAGGAATGCATTTTATGATGGGATGAATGAGAATGGTGTTGAGCATAAATGGACCAAGTAAGCGGAGGAGGCATCATGGAGTTAACCCCCACCGAAGGATTCAACATTGTTGAAAAGACACTACAAGAAAAAGGCAAATTTGTGTCCACGAGAGTGGACGCAAATGTCTTATTTGTGTCTACAAAGTGGACACAAATTTCGGACGTTAAAACGTTGTACGTGGATTTTAGCGTCCAAGTGGATGTTAATTTTAAAAACAAGGCGGGTAATTCGAAAATCAGCGTCCATGTGGACGCTAAATTTTAAAAAAGAAATATATTAGCGTCCACGTGGAAACTAATGTATTTCATTTTTTTAAAAAAGAAATATTGGTGTCCACGTGGACGCTAAACGTAATATTTAGAAATATAGTTTTTGATTATAAATAATTTAGCGTCCACGTAGACGCTAACAAATTTTTTTAAAAGAAACATATCAGCGTCCACGTGGATGCTAAACGTAATATTTAGATTTGAAGTCAATGCAACGGCTTAAATTTGAAGCGTAACCTTCTCAGAATTTAATTGTTTTCGACCTCTTCTAATCACGATCCAGTGTGTACCCTACCTTGAAGTACTTCTTGTCGGTGTCATCAGGCTCTAGCTCGGGCCGTCTATAGAATTCTTTGATGTTCATCCTTGCCTTTAAGTTGTCTTTATTAGACTTGCCCTGAACATTTACCACTATATTGAAAATAATATCAAATACATTTTTCTCGATATGCATGACATCCAAATTATGGCGAACACGTAGAATGGCCCAATAAGGTAGGTCCAAGAAAATACTTTTCTTTATTCCATTAGGAATCTCTACTTACACTGATGTTATGTTCTTCAGCACCCTCTTCAGTGATCTTCATCGGCCTAATTCTCTCAATTTTTTGCAACACTTCATAACCATCTCGCATAAGCGAAGCATCATCGAGGGCCTTTCTACCTTTTTTAAAATCAGTCATTTTGTTGCGGAAACGATGGTCAATGGGTAGGAATTTCCTATGTCAGTCAAACCAACACATTTTACGTTAATTCTTCAAGTAAAAAGCATCGGTGTTCTCCGTGTAGTAAGGACAAACGTATTTTTCAGCTGTACTCCAATCTTCATTAATTATTTATAATAACAATATTTAACTATGTATAAAATAAATGAGCTGACTGATTATGAATAGATTATAATATCTGACAACATGGAATATGCAGGAAAGTGACTGATACTCCAGATTACAGCCGCACGAATATTTTACTTCTTTGACACGTCATATGTGATGGATCTGCTATGACACAAATTTTGCAGTTCAGATATCAACGGTTGAAGATACATGTCCAACCTCTGTTGTGGACTCTTCGGCTCTGGGAATATACATGGATGGGGGAAGGTTGTACGATGTCAAAATAACAGGCCAACATGAGTATTGCTGCCTCGAAGCCCCGAATGGATTGAATCCATCAATAGATAATCACAACCTAACATTTCTTGAATCTGAAGAAAAATCTGAATGCACTCTATCGAATTGTTTCGAGGCCTCTCCATCTGAAAGATGGTGCATTACATCATCTTCTTCAACGTTCTCGAAGTGCCAACGCGTTGATGAGCAGTTGCCTCATAAGCATATAGTCTTTGCAGACGTTGACTAATGGGCAAATAAAACATACGAGAAAATGGCACCACCTTCGTCTAGCCTTGTTTTCATCTCGGGTTCTGACATGTATTGCATGAAATGTAAATTGCATCTGCATCCCAGTATATCATACAATGATTTCGGCAACAGTCAATTATTTCGTATAGAAGCCTAAGACCCTCCACTAATTTTTAAGTGTCATAAAATGGTTCTAATAATGTTGTCTCGATGTCTGAAATGCGTCTGACATAATTTGAAATCATGTCGTAACCGCGCTCTGTCAGTCAAAGTTTGGAGTTGAGACTTAGCATTTCCGTCACAGCTGCTGACTGACTGATGTTGCAACAAAGCCAAATAGCATGTTGGCAGCATCTAACATGTTGTACATACTTTGTGCTTCAGAATTAGGTGGTTCAGGAAAAGGACATGTGTGTGATGGACCTTCGTTTTGCCCGATGTTGACATTAGGCTGCACACCAAACCCATCGTACACCATATGTTGCATATGTTGAAAATCATTATACTGTGGAATATGCGGTGCCTCAATACGTCATTGACCACGCGTCGCTGTGTGCAGGTAAAATTGTTAAGTTTTGCGTGCTCAACAACTCTTATTAGTATAGCGATTAAGTACGGGGTCAAATCCACAAAAAGCTATTCCAAGGTCATTTTCTTCCTTCTTGAACTGAAACTAAATAATTGCGGGGTTTTGAGTGTTTGTGAGTTCGTAGTAAAAGCAATAAGAAAAGAAAAGAAGAAAAGAGTTTTGTTTGTTCTATTTATTATGAAACATATCGGCAGTCGAGCTATCCCTTGTACTAGCTTGTTTATCATCGACACTAAATAGATACTATTCTACTCGTTTCACCCAGTTACTCCCCGTTAAGGTATCTAACTAGACGCACTCATGGTCGGTTCAACTCCTACGTTATTAATTCCTCTCTTGACTAAACTATGCGCTATAAAATCACCCACACTTAGCCTTGTTCGTCCCGAACAAGTACTGGACTATATGGACGAATTTAGACATTTTTACGACTTATAGCACACGAGTCAAGCCTATATTGTCCCAACATTATAACACAAGCCATGCGCGACCCAATCTCATACTCATGCACACTTTAATTTATTAAGAGTAAGTTTTCTATATAATCCGTACCTTTCCATCAGAATTCAACTACTTTGAATGTGTGGGAGATAGTTCTTTCTAGGCTCCTGATCATTGTCTTCTGTTTCGAGTTCTCATCTCATGGTTAAGCTTCAACGCTTTCTCTGACACGCGATAAATTCGCGTTTGTATGGGATAGTAGAGCATTTAATACATTTATAGCACTCGGACACTTCTTTTGTAAAGCTTTCATCTATCCTCGGTATTGTCTTTTGGACTTTACTTTGAACCGATGACTCCTTTTTGTTTATTTTCTTGTCTGTTTACTTCTTCTTGGTCCCTGAACGGTTCCAGTCACAACCTTCCAATAACAGCTATGGAACAACGTTCCGCTCTCCCTCTTTTCTTTATGTGCGAGTTAAGCTGGGCGTTTGCAACCGCTCACCCTTTTCTGATTACTTGAATTGAGAGAAGACAGTCTGTTTTCTTGTCTCGCCACACTTTTGGGATTTTGTCTTTGACTTTTGCGTGACTGAGCTACTCTATTTTTTTCTTCCAATTGCGAAGCGTCAACGTCCACACTTGCCATTTAACTATGAAACTCGACTTGTCGAAACTTCAAACAATTGATCGCCTCTCTAGAACTTTTCTGTCAATTCCACATCCACATGGTATCCCAAGGAAAAGTGACAATAAAATTTCGAAAAATTTTACACTTGACTGATCAAAGCTAGCTTGAATACAACATTGGATAATTATCCTGGTAATTATGTGATAATATCGAGTCAATTTGACTACGACTAGCTTTCTATTTCTTTTTCTTCTTCATGACTAGCAAACATAAAAATAAAATTATTAAAATTTAAAGGGTTTATTATCAAAAATCACCCGTAAAATACGGGTTTTGGAATTTGCCACCCGTAAAATACGATATTAGTCAAAACCACCCATAAAAATATTTTTTTTAGTAAAAGCCACCCGTTTCACTTTAATTAACTTT
>JAWWMW010015763.1:0-17980 GCA_035048345.1 Echeveria elegans
TCTACGATGCGCCAACCTCCGTGCCTCGACTCGCCTAGCGCCTAGGCGCGCCTGAGGCGCGATTTTTTAAACCAAGATCTACAGTCTCCTAGTGGTAAGATTTTCTTTCTAATTATATTTATTTAAGATTCAACTATCCATTTCTGATCTCTCCTAATGTTTAAAGAAATTAATGTCTTTTCCTTTTCATTATGTCGCCTCCGCTGCCATCAGAAATAATAGACAAAACATATTCACAAGAGTTGAAGGTAGACATATTTTTGTAACTGATTCAACTATTTTTATTTAATTATTTTGTTGTGTGTGTTTATGCTGCTGGTTTGTTTATGTAGTCATATATAGTTTACATGGGTTTTCATCCACACATCCCCCCTACAACCTTTGGTTTATGCCGCCCGATGATCTCAAAAGAGGTTCAGCGCCTTGCCACTGAAGAGCATCTGCGTTTTCTCGCATCGTTTCTGGGAAGGTAATCATTAATCATATCATATTCTCAAAGCTTGTCCGTTTATTACTTTGAATAAAATGTATTTCTGACATTTATGATCAATTTCTTTTCTTTAGTGCTGATGCGGCCAAGGAGTCTATAGTCCACTCATTTAATAAATACATCAACGGCTTCTCAGCGTACCTTACTGATTCCATTGCGAATAAGATTCAGGGTATTATAAGCATTACAAATTTACAACAGTCTGTTTTTATATGTATTTTAATTTTTTGTTATCATTGATTTATTCTGTATTGGTTGGTGTATGCAGCGCATTCGAGTGTGATCTCAGTCTTCCGTAATTTTACATGCCACCATTGCACAACTGATTCTATGTCATTCATGGGCCTGGAAGAAGTAGACGAAATTGGAACTATTATGACTACAAATCTATTGGAGAGAGCTAATGGTGGTAAAGGTGTCATAATTGGTAATATTGACAGTGGTAAGTCTACTTTAGCATATGGTTTGAGTCATCTAATTAAATTTTAATGAATCAGTTTTTTATAAATAATAATTTTGTCAGGTGTTTTTTGTCACTCTCCGAGCTTTAATGATGAGGATTTTGATTATCCAACACGAATACGATGGAATAGGAAAGAAGCTTGCCAGAAAGGGGAGGACATCAGTTTCACCTGCAATAGGTGAGTTCATGAAAGATCCTGATTTTTTTATTCTTTAATTCTAATTAAATATAAAGTATTTTTTTTATCCTTAAACTTATTCAACCAAAATTTTACGTAGCACCATGGTTATCAAAATCGAGTTTTAACTCGTAAAATCGTACGATTTTACGAGTTTACCGGGTAAAAACGAGTGAAATCGGTGTAAACTCGTTTTTTGGTAAAATCGGTGGTCAACGCGATTTTACCTTGGTCAAACTCGTGTAAAATCGTGTAAAATCGTATAAAATCGTGTAAAATCGTGCAAAATCGTGTAAAATCGTAAAAATTTTAATTTTGTTATTATTTGGCTTAATTTTAACTTATAGACTTAGTAATTTACATTTATTTTCAATTTGGTTTTTAATTGTTATTTTTATAATTTTAAATGATTATAAAGGCAAAAATGTAATATTTTATGAATATCTAATTTATTTTTATACATACTTATATATAATAATATTATTTTAATTTTAAGTAAACTCGACCGATTTTACCGATTCGATTTTACGATTCGATTTTACCGACCAAAACGATTCAAAGTAAAAACTCGATTTTGACAACCATGGATAGGTGTAAGGGGTAACTTGAAACTTGATGGGTGAGTGAATAATATAAATTAGTAATAAAAAGTTGGTTGGAATGGAATGTATATATCCATTTTGAGGATAAAGTCCAAAGATTAGATTGGTAGTGGTGCGAATAAGACCGATCCACGTTTAACATTTTTAAGTTTAGGTGGTGTTATACATTCTGAAACCTTCTAAACAAAGTCGTATGAGTTGCAATATATTGCTAAATTATATGTTCGTGCAATAAGATAAGATTATCTAATATATAAAAGAATATGATCATTAATTGCATGGTCAATAATGTATTGCCAAAAATGTCCCTCCCTTCATTCATTAATTGCTTACCATGTCATCCTCTTCATTCCTCATTAATTGTGGACCAAACCATATCATTCTCGCCTATTAAAAATTAAAAATAAAATTTAAATAGATTACACGAGTTCGATTAAATTTTCACAGTCCACACGGGCCCGTTTAAATTTTTACAGCACATACGAACCCGTTTATATTTTTATAGAACACACGAGTCCATCCTGACTCGTATATATATAATAGAATAGAGAATGAACCACCAAGTATGAGCCGACCATATTATCCCTACCTTTAATTTTCAAGTTTAAATTTACATAGACCATACGACAAGTCAGACCCAATAAAAATAAAAAGTAAAAGCTTAAAATTATAAAGATTACACGGGCCCAGCCCAACTCACTAAAAAATAAAATTAAAAGTTTAAATTTACACATACGACACGTGTCTAAATTTATACAAATCACACGGACTCAAACCACAAGCGTCGTCCAGCATTTTCGTCGGGACGACGGGCGACCCACTAGTTTTATATGGAGTATATGTTTTTGGTGTCACAAGCAACCTTTTTTATTTGTGTATTTGCTATTTTATGACCCTTTTTTGTGCATTGAAGGGGTACATAATGTTTGACATTGAGGTTGAATAAATATTTTGATGTTTTTGTAAAGATATATATATGATAGCTTTGCTAATTATATAGCGATTTAATGTGGGGAATTGATCCGGTAATGGTGAGGGCTGGCCATGGGAGTAATTATCATAGTTGTTAAGTTGACAAGTAGAGGCGAGTCGCTAAGGAATTTTACTAGTCGAGTCGTCGCCTAATCATAATATGTTATGTATTATTACCATAATATTAATACATTTATGTACCAACATAACGTTAGTTTTTAAAATTCACATAAGTTAAATTTTGGTACATCAACTTTAACAAAAATCAATTCATGATAGAAATGAAATTGGTTGAGAAGGTGATATCATAATTCTTACTTGCCTTCTCTGTCTTTTAATGTTTTTGTAAAGAGAATAATACAGGTGTATTATTGTATATATCTATATTCTATATATATAATAGAATATAAGAGGAATCACCAAATATTCAATCCCCAAATTGCCCCATTTTCTATCGCTTATTACAAGTCACCACAAGATCCGTTTAAATTTAAAACAAAAGTTAGTTATCCATGTCTTTAGGAGGTAACAGCAGTAACCTTGGCCTAAACCAAAAAACAGGATGTATACATGTGCATCCATAATGTATATTTCCATAATAAAGTACCTCAAAAGTAACTCCTCCTAAACGATCAATCTCCTTCTTCATCCTCCTATACGTATCCGCACTGATGCGCTTTTCGTTGACACCCACCGATATGTTGATCTTCACGGAACCACTCCCAGGTACATAAATCTTTTCTCGAATACGTGGAGATTTCACTAGTTGTCTTTCGGATGCACGGCCAACTGACGGTACTTTGCATGATTCTTGCAAATAATGGTGGCATTCCACACCGCGTTCAACTTATATAAACATGGATGATGATTCTGAGAGGTTGAAACATTGAAGATTGAATTCTTATATGTGGGTCGGTTCAGAGCGAGGATTAATAAAGCTATAAGCAACCAAGATAGAGCAAACGTAATGAGTAGTGAGATTAGAAAGATTAACCAGCAGCGCCAGTGCTTCTTGCAATTGATTGCTTTTGTTCGAAGTGCTTCAAGATCAGCTGTTCTTAGCGGCGGCTGCATTGTTGGTGTACGTTGTATGAAACAGTAATGATGGGTTTCAAGTTAAGTAATTTGTGTTGGTGATTTTGATTATATACAGAGTTAAATACTTTCATTTAAACTTTCCGCACCCAGTTAGATTTAACCATCAATCAAAAAAAAAAAGTTAGATTTAACCAAAAATATTTTAGAAAAAATATAGAAACAAATCGAAAAGTCCGACCAATTTAATAAAAACAATAATCAATAATTTTTTACATGCTAGACCATCACTCGGGAGGTAGAAAGTTCAGACACAATTGATAAATGTCACGTCTAAAATTCAAGACAAGGGAGATGAGCAGAGATTGATTAGCGGCTGGAGGAGGGAAAGAACCCTTGGCACAGACGGTTAGGGATGCCAATTGGACATGGTACGTGCCGACCTGCCCAAGTTAATTAATTTTAATTAATTAAAATTTAAAATAGATCAATTCTAATTAATTTAAAATTAACTCTAATTAATCTATATATATAATTGAATAAGGTATGAACGCGACGAAATCAACCGCATTTAGCAATGAAACTTGCGTCGATATTGCCCGCCCTCATCCAACCTTGGGTTCATCCCTCACCCCTCAACAAACAAATTCACGAACCCGACACATGAAAAATAAAAATATAAAAAAATCATAAGAATCTATATATATAATTGTATACGGTTTGAACGCGACGAAATCAACCCCATTTAGCAATGAAATCTGCCCTCACCCAACATTGGGTTCAAACAAATTCACGAGTCCGACCCATGAAAAATAAAAATATAAAAAAATTAACCAATTAAAAATTTTAATTTTAGTTTACAAGCGTACGTACTGCCGCTAGTTATATATAATATACTAGCTGCGGTCCCGTCGTCCCGACGGGAATTTTTGAGCCCGACCCGTTACGAATAATTAAATTAAATTAAACTATAAAATTAAAAATTGAAATACATAGAAATAAAAATAATAAAAATTTCGAATTAAGTTAAAAAAATTATAAAATTGAAAATTGAAATACATAGAAACAAAAATAATAAAAATTTCGAGCCCGGCCCGTTACGAATAATTAAATTAAATTAAACTAAAAATTATAAATTGAAATACATAGAAATAAAAATAATAAAAATTTCGAATTAAGTTAAAAAAAACTATAAAATTAAAAATTGAAATACATAGAAACAAAAATAATAAAAATTTCGAGCCCGACCCGTTATTATTTAAGCTTAAAGCTCATATAAAGAGCTAGCTTTTAAGTTTAACTTAGGTTGGTGGGTGAGATTTTATATGAAGTTGTTGAAATATGTTTTATTTTTCAAGCAATGTGGGATATGAGTTTTATGTTTTAATTAAAGGGTAAAATTGTATTTTTAGGGGTCAATTATTCGTGCGTTTCCTATTCTTTTATATAGCTTTGCTAATTATAGAGTAATTTCATGTGATGAATTCATCAACTATTGATGTGATAATGATGAGAGCTGACTATGTGAGTAATTGTGTATTGACCAAATAGGTTCGTTTGATTTGATTTCAATACACAACAAAACAGGAAAGTGTAGGATAACTTTTTACTCCGACTGAACCGATGACACCATGAAATCATCAAGCATGTACATTAATATAGAAAAATGTTTATCAAACACCACTCATAGAAATTCGAATATGCTCGAAATCGTCCTCAGAGATAGGAGTAGACAATTATTCTGTTTAGCCAATCGTTGGTTTGTTATGAGTTTCGATTCAGAATTAATTTCTTGCAACCCAAGTAACCTTTCAAATTCTGGAAATTTGATAAATTCAGAAGACTAAAAAAGTAGCACTATAAATTTGAAACTAACAGGAATACTGTAAACTATGTTTATGACTAATTTGTAAGCAGCTTCACTGCTCTGATGTTCTATTACCAGTGAGAGTACGACCAAGAATCTGCCGGAGCGTTGGCATATCCATTGCCTCTTCGCCACACAGAGTGTTGAAACGTGTCAGCATTGGTACTGTAATAGTCATGGTTATTATTGCCACTATAGTTGTAGCCACCACCATATTGAGGGTTGTTAAACGCCCCGCCGAAGTCTCCTAAATGTTGAATAGTTCCACCACCACCGCCTTCTCCGCCACCACCAGCATTGCTACCATTATTCACTAAAAAATACAAACAAAAAATACAACGTTACACGTTGATTTTTTAAGACAAAAGTAGTACTTAAATGATTTTTTCGTGCACATTGGTAACAAGATATATATACCTGGTGGCGGTCCGCGGGCACTCTGGGCAGGGGGAGCTGAGGACTGGCCTTTCTTCTTGCTCTTCTTGAAAAGTCCCATTCGTGCTGGTGAGTTAGAAAGTTAATTTAGGCTGCATCCTGCATGCACAATAAATAGCTTTTTTCATATAGTTTTTTTGGAAATTAAACCATATCAACTTTTTGGAATCTGTCGAGTGAAATATATTAACTTTCTTAAATAATAACGCTAATATATAGCATTTTTTTTTCTCGATATAGCTAATATATAGCATTAAATGGGACTTGTGGACATAAGATTTGGTAACCAATTAATCATTATTTATAACAAATATATTCATATACATTATTCTTTCCTTTTTCTTTTAATTTGGAAATTACCCGTTCGTATTTTAAAAGATTAAATTTATTCGTTAAACAAAATTAGGTGTTTTGCAAAAGAATAAAAAAGTATGTCACTCTTTAATATCCATGTATGACAGTTTGCTGCTCTAATTAGGAATAACAATTCTGTGATGCAACTGTGGTTAGATAAAGTACCAACACACAGAGGAGAGGTACCCCCTGCTAAGGGTTGTTGAAACTCGAAGTCGAGTTTTTTTAAATACAAACAACTTATAATTCTAATGGAACAACTATCACATTTCAGCTGTTTTTTTTTTTCCGATTTGAGGGTATTATATTTGAGGCTTATAGAGTCCATGACATCTAGCCTAAATTATATATCACTGACTCTATCTAAGTCTTCGCAAAGAAGACCTAGGTGGGACAGAAATATCAACCTTCAAGAATGTTAGTACCAAGGGTACATACTCTCTTTGTTGATGATGACAAACTTTGTGGGTTTAACAACTTACTTGAGTGTTGTAGGTTCAAGAACCCTGAACGACCAGCGAAGGTTCAAGAACCTTGGAACCTTGCGAAAAATTCGGAGGTCCAGAACCTTGCGAAAAGTCCGAAGAACCTTGCGAAAAAATCGGAGGTCCTTGCGAAGAATTCGGAGGTCAAGAACCTTGCGAAGAATTCGGAGGTCAAGAACCTTGCGAATAAACCGGAGGTCAAGAACCTTGCGAGAAAAGTCAGGAGACAGTATCAAGTTGTTACATACGGTTGAGAAATATCAGGAGATAAGTATCAAGCTGTTACATACGGTTGAGAAATATCAGGAGATAAGTATCAAGTTGTTACAAACAGTTGAGAAAAATCCGGAGTTCAAGAACCTTGCGAGAAAAGTCAGGAGATCGAGCAAGAATCTGATATATTCGGTTGAGATAAATCAGGGACTTCTTCCTCAAGGCACAAACAGTATAAATACTGCATCAAACGGAGTTTATGCAGCACACACAACTGAGAACACCGAGAGCGAGAGAGCTAGGTTCCAGAACCCCGAGAAGAGTACTCGGAGAGTGAGAGACCAACGCGTCTAGAGGCAGATTCTAGAGCGTCAAGCTAGCAAGAGAGCGAGAGTCCAGAACGTCTAGAGAGAGTCTAGAACGGTTCGAATCTCATAGTGCGAGACTAGAGTGTAATCGAGAGCTGCCGTCAGAGAGTGACTAGCTATACACTAAACAGTCGAGACTAGAGTGTAATCGAGAGCTGCCGTCAGAGAGTGACTAGCTATACACTAAACAGTCGTGCATTCAGTGAGGGACTACCGACGAAGCGACCAAACGGACGTACTTGGGAGTTGAGTTGGTTCAGGAACTTCAGAGGTGGTTCAGGAACCTCGCAGACACAGGCAAGGTGTCATTGATCTAGGACTTTACAAATAGGTAATTATCTTACAGTTTACATAGCAGTAGCCACTGCTGCAAGTGTACATTACACATTGTTTTGTACAGTCTTTGTATTTAATAAAAGAATACTTAGACAAAAAGTGTTTTCTGCTGCGTACTTAGAGTCAAGAGTACAGAACCCTGCAGACGTAGACTTAGGTTCTTGAACGTTCCTAGTCTAGTTGTACGTACTAACCACGATCCTATCACGTTCCATCCTACAGAAATCGCAAATACCATCGTCGCTAAGAGGGCTTACAAAGCTGAGTCTTCTTCTGACGCTTACCCTTTTGATATCAGCCGATTAGCTCAGCTCTAGTGATAAAAACAACTCGTCACCACGCTCTCATCTTACATGGCCAAGTTACACTGTTGAATTTTTCATGTAACATTTGTATACATAAGTCTCTAAAATGTATGATTTTGATGTTAATTTTCCTTTCTTGCAAATGCGAGTGCGATTGTGTGCGTAACAGAGAATACATACTACTAAGTTGCTATTTCATAACTTAAACATGTTGAATGAAAAGACTAAAGAGTTGCTATTACTCCCTCCATGGTCGCACAATTTTCAAGAAATAATAAAGTGTTATAGAAAAAATAAGATAAATATAAGAAAGATGATTATAAAGTATGAAAGAGAGTGTTATATGAGAGATAAAGTAAAAAAACCGCCATGATTGTGGTCAAGTGGTTGAGATTCTTGTCTTGGAACCCCAAGGTCTTGAGTTCAAACCCCCACTCATGCATGATATATTTCTTCCCATATTGTTATGTGGAAGGTTGTTAATTCTTCCCACAATATTGTGTGGAAGGTGATTATTTGTCCCACCTAGGTGTGAACGTGGTGGTTTACTCCCGCATCAGCGTGGATGTGTTGGTCGTTCCGTGCTCCAACGATGTGATGATTGCGGCGTGGAGTAGATGTGTATTGGTAGTTGGTAGAGGTATCCAAGGTGGTCCGTGCTTGAAGTGTCATTGACATTGTAATATAGGCTAGATGTTATGTGCTCTATGAGCCTCAAAATTGTAATACCCTTCAATCGAGAAAAAAAAAAGAATAAAAAAACCGCCCAATATGGAAACATGAAAACTAAAAGAGGACGTAAAAAATAGAAATAGAAAAAAATAAAAGAAGAAAGAGAGTGATTTCCATCTGTTAATATGAAATGTTGATAGGCTTAGGATTTAACTCAATACGGTTTACCTTTTCAATTGAACCGAATACAACGACTCACGTGTATAAAGATCTTAATTGAACTGCAACACTCCATTCTATTTGGAGAAAAAAATTCAAAATTCCAAGTCTCGGATAAAGCCTAGAAAATTGATCAAACGAACAAATCAACCGAAAACTGACCAGATCAGATCTCGAAGAAAGCTCTCCCCTTTATTCATTCCCAAAATCCGATCATCCATCATGTCAATCCGTCAATGTCGTCGCTATCCAATTTCACGCCTTTAGTAGCATTTTTAGGTCTCAAGATTTCCTGTACTTGGTTAAATTTTTAGTACACATAACTCACAAATCCCTCAATTATTGTGTGTGTTTTTTAAAGTAAATATTTTTACAGGCCACTTGTGTAACAACCTATGGCAGGTACGTCGGAGATATGACAAAACTGATGGATGATAAAAACCCAAGAAATCAGAGGTCGGCGACAAATGATATGAAAGATTTTTTGTATTTCGATAATTAAGAAAATTCAATGCATGTCCACTATATGGACAATAATTAATAATCACACAACCTACCCCTAAATTATAGGGCATTTACATAAGTCTCTGAATATAGATGATATATTTCAACACTCTCCCTTAAACTGGAATGTTTAGGAAGTTCGACACACCCAATTTGACAATGAGAAAGGATAGGCGATCAACTAGGCCTTTTTGTGAAGGAATCAGCGGATTGATCACGAGATGATATATAGGCACGACAAGATGAGACTAACAATGTTGGCAGACTAAATGGTTGTCGATCTCAATATGTTTAGATCATTCATGGAAAACTGAGTTTGGACAATGTGGATAGCGGTTTAAATGTTGCAAAACAATGGAACTGGACTATCAATGAGAATGGTCATATCACAAAGTAAGTTATCGCACACAAAGCCATGTACTCTGACTCGGCTTAGAAGCGAGAAACTACGATTTGTTTCTTGTTTTTTAAAGAGACAACGAAGAAGACAAAAACAATGACAGAACATCATGAAATATGGCATGATGCCCAGTTAGCATGACAATAAGGTGACTAGCGCAAATGTGAAGAAGTTGCACAAAACAAGCACTGCACAAGTGCACCTTAAATATATCGAAAGATCATGTACGATGCTTGTCACTGATCTTTCAAGGGGTGAGTCACATGAATCGATTTAAAACATGTACAGAATATGCCAAATCGGGCCGAGTAAAGCAACTTCAATATTAAATTTTTTGGGGGTCGAATCCGTAATTCCTCCTCCACTTACTTGATCTATATGTTTGCTTGACCAGTTTCATCCTTCCCATTGTAGAAGGCCGACGCTATTTCTCATTTGTTAAACCCATTGTGTGGACAATCTCTTAGTCTTTGAACCTTTAATAAGCCTATTAAAGAGATTCATTATCAAATTGTAAAACTTACTGATCTTATCTCTTATCTTCTTCACCTGGACCGGCGGAAAATATTGCTTTACAAAGGCTTTGGACCTAACTCCTCTCAAATGCAGAATATGTTAGGCTAATATATCTTTAACCAATCCTTAGCTTTGCCTAACGAGACAACTGATAAACTTCATATACACCACATTTTAAGGATTTTCTGCATTTTCTAAGTACGATACATTTTTGTAAAATTGCTAAGATAGTAGTATATATGGGTTAACCGTATCCATTGCAGATATCACTTTTGATCATGTGTGTAAGTCTGCCTTTAACTTCGAACTCATATCCTTCACCTTCTGGTATGTTAATTTTTGAGTTGTAGTTTTCCATGGTGAGGTTGCGTAATCTCTAACGGGTCTTTTAATGTTAGCTACTTCATAAAATCCAGCTTCTGGTCTTAGTGCAATGACTCCCTTTCAGCGAGCTTGTTGATTGTCTTGCCCTTGGTTGGCTTGTTGTCTGATCACGAGATCTTTATCAAGTTGTTGCTCCATGTGAATTCGTTCATCAAGTATGATGGGCAGTGGATTATCTGTGGTATAAACTCATTTTTAAAATGTTGCAAATGTGGGTTGTAAAGAACTCAAGCTCGAGCTTACTTTGTCATTGGTTTTCGCTTTTGCCCTTGTGTGCATTAATCAAACACCCGTAAAAATAAATTTAAAGGTGTTCTTAGCTAACAAGTTATAAAAAATAGGGTGGGGTAATTTCTCCAGCGGTACCTGAGGTTAAGCGTATTTATAAGCCTGGTACTACGTTTTCGAAATTCATAATTGAGGTCCCTAACGTTAAATTGCTCCATTTGTTTTAACACCAAGTTACAAAAAGTCTCTAATTCCCTTGCCATGTACCTCAAATAGATCCACATCAGTTTCCCTCGAAAATCCATATATTTTTACGTTTGTTTCCCGAATGTCTTTTTCCCCCTCAAGTCAGAAACAATTCACATTTTCCTCCATGTTCGAAACCCTCTCATTTCTCTAAAATTCACGCTCCAAAATTTCGTTAATAGCCATTGTTGTTCACCTTTTTAAGTCCGAATAGAAAATCCGAACAAAATCCTAACTTTGAAAGAGCTGCATCGAACCCAACAGTGGCTGGCGAGCAGTGGGTAAGTAAAAATTAGACAAATATGACATTTAAATGACGTGAAAACTAGTACAATAAATTTAAATAAACCCTAATAACAATAAACCCTAAAAATACAATATGATTTTTAGTTGCATATTTGATACACTCAAGTGAGGAGTAAACATTACACTAATGAATATAATAAACCCTAAAGTACAATCTGATTTTTTGTTTAATTTCATAAACTTAATGACATGTAAACACTACGCTAATGACGACAATAAACCCTAAATACTTAAACAATTAAATCTCATTTTTTTGTTGCATATGTGATACACTTAAGTGAGGAGTAAACACTACATTAATGAATATAATAAACCCAAAGTACTTCAAGAATACAATCAGATTTTTTGTTCATTATTTCATACACTTAAACAATTAAATCTGATTTTTTTGTTGCCTATTTGGTACACTTAAGTGAGGAGTAAAACTACACTAAAAAAAATATAATAAACCCTAAATACTTAAAGAATACAATCAGATTTTTTTATTCTTTATTACACTTAATGGCATGTTAACACTACACTAATGACAACATGCCCAATCGTAATAAAAATGAAACATAGCATGCGAGTGAGTTATTTTCGTAAATATGATAGCTAAGCTAAAGTCATAAGAACGGACGAGAGGGATTACAAGAGATTTAATTTGACAGAAGTATTTTCTTGCATAACTCACCGCTTGTGCACTTGTTTTCTTTACTTGCGCTTTTATTTTCTTATTTCTCAACCAACTTACAAAACTCTATATTTTTTTTCCCAAAAATTGGAGTTGCTAGGAAGAATAATTCCTTGCATTCTCTGTGAAATCGATCCTTATTTAATCGCTATACTAGTGGAGAGAAAGCGATAAATTTATCATGTACGATGAGGCGTGGTCAAACTCCAAAGAACTTGCGCAACCTTCGGTAGCCTGTCGATATCGGCGCGATGAACTAACCAAATAGTGTGATAAAACAACAACAATTAATAATCATCAATGAAGGAGGGAAGAAAAGGCCTCCATGAAGGAGAATGAAAAAGCCACCATGAGGGGAAAAAATCTCATAAAAGTAAGAAAATACAGTGGAGTAGGATTTGAACCACTGACCTTAAGAAATCATGACTAACTCCTTAACAAACAGGTCACCACTGACTTTAAGAAAATACAACTGCTATTTGTAAGACATAACATAAACATTCATCTTGATCGAGTGGTACATAAATTTTCAAAAGAGCGGGGCGATATCGTAAAATATTTTTTTTGTAAATTTTAGGTAATTTACGTAAATTTTTCAAAAAATCGAATTAGATACATGCTGCAGAATACATATGCCCCTATAGAACAACTTGAGCTGATAGATGACTTGCATAGGCTTGGAGTGGAGCATCATTTTGACGCCGAGATTAGAGCTATAATGGATAGAATCTATCAAATTTACAAAGACGGAGACCACAACTGGGCTGTCACAGATTTACATTCAGCAGCTCTCACATTCAGGCTTCTCCGGCAACATGGCTACTTAGTTACTCAAGGTACGAATGATGTCTGGTCAACAGTCGAAAGATAGCACATTGTGATGCTCACCATGCTGTCTTTGTGCAGATATTTTCACTTCTTTCATTGACAAAGATTCAGGTTTATTCAAGCTGAGCCTCCTCGAAGATATCAAAGGGATTTTGAGTTTGTATGACGCCTCATACTTGTCCATAGAAGGCGAAAAAATCATGGAAGAGGGACTAAAATTTACCACTATACATTTACGAAACCTTAAAATCGGTGACAAGCTGGTGCCGATACTTATCTTTATACAGAACTGACTCATGCTTTGGAGTTGCCTTTACACTGGAGGACTCAGAGATTTGAAGCAAGGTGGTTTATAGATATATATATCCAAGAAAACTGGATATGATATATTGTCTTCTTCAGCTTGCGAAGTTGGACTTCAACATGCTGCAGGGAATGTATCGGGATGAGCTTCAAGATCTATCAAGGCATTATACAGTTCACTCCTTGCTGTGCATGATTGATTGCCGAGGAAACCAGTTTATAAATGTTCTTTGTTGGTATGTGTAGGTGGTGAGAGAATCTAGGACTTGTGAAGGCCATGGACTTTGTCAGAGACAGCTTGGAGATGTCTTACCTTTGGAGTGTAAGTATCTACTGGGAGCATGAATATGAGTTCACCAGGAAGGTAGTTACTCAAGCAGTTTCGTTGATGACGATGATGTTTATGATGTCAATGGAGTCTTGGAAGAACTTGAGCGATTTAGCAGCATTGTTGACAGGTTTGTGGGTCACAGCCTTGTAAGTTAGTTAATAAATTAAGTTCTGTTATTCAAACTAAATTGGTTTCTTATCCGAAATACCAGATGGGATGTTGAAGCCTCGGAAAAACTTCCACGTCACATGAAGATGTGCTTTGAAGCACTACAGAGTTTCATCAATGAGTTGGCGAATCTAAGACTCGTCAAGAATGGGTTTAATTCCCTTCCAACTCTCAGAAACGTGGTAAATAAATTCACCAATTAGTTTTAGACTTTTAGTCAGCCCTGTGGTTTTCTGTCTTCAGATTCGATGTTTCCTTAAATGTGTGCTTTTCATATACCTGGGTGACTGACATTCATTCGTCAACTATCAGTGGTCGACTCATGTAAGGAGCTTTTTAAATGAATCAAGGTGGTACCACTTGGGCTATCAACCGACACTGGCAGAGTATATGAGTATTGCAAGAATTTCAATTGGAGTCCACTCTGCAATAATGCATGCTTATATTTTCGACCCAGAACCAGTGTCAGAGGCAGAGCTCAAGTATATAGAAAGTGATCCCGATATTTTAAAGTGGGCTGCTATCATCTGTCGAGTGTGCAACGATTTGGGAACCTCCCGGGTAAGATGGTGGACTCACTTCTCCATATTAGCACATCTAACAAAACTTAAGAGTAAAATCTTTGTGTTTCCAATGCAGGAGGAGCTAAAGTGGGGAAATGACTCTCCCAAATCAGTTCAGTGCTACATGCGTGAAACTAATGCTTCCCAAGAAGTTGCCGAAAAGCATGTGAAGGATCTGGTCACAAAAGCATTGAAAAAGATGAACAAATTAAGATTTTCAGAGATGAGTATTCCCTTGATGAAGATTGATAAATTAGTGGATACGGCAAGAGCCAGCATTATCATTTACCAGTACACGAACAAAAATGGCATGGAAAATTCAGTGCTCAAAGACCTCATTTCTAAAATACTACATGAGCCAGTCTCATTATAAGTAAAGAAATCGGCATATGAGGTCAGAATACTCTGCTATGCGGGATGTGGAGTTACATATTTGTTTTTTCAGTGTAGGAATAGTTTATGGTCATACCATTATTGACCCATCAATGTCATGTCCCAAGGATTGGTTTGGAATGAATTGTGTTCTGTTTATGGTCGCTATCAAATTGATGACATACCAATGCATCAATGTTTCAAAGGGGTAATTAACTGTCTAGCACGATTATGTTTAGGGTTGCATTTAATATGCCAAAACTGATATATTTGTATGCCATAACATGTAACAACATCATCTGATCTTCCTAGTAATAACTTGTTAAGGATGCTGTTATGTATATTCATCCATCTAATCCGTCTTCCATTTGAGCAATTGTGCTTGTTGGAAATCATATGCATGATTTGTGAAGATGTAACTCATCTGTAAGGTATCTTTTCCGCCGGCTTCTTCTAAAACTCTACAAGACCTAATGTGTAATGGCTTGTCTATGGATATTGATATGCGAAGTAGGGTTACAAGATGTGGAATGTACTTAAGAAATTAGGTTTTGGCACTCAAGTGGCTGCATGCATTTGAATTTCTTGGAAGTGGTTTTAATGGATGCATCATTCTACCCTTTCTTTGTGGTCCCTTTGAAGTTTGATCTCAATGTACATTCTCATCAAGCATTGCATCAAAGGTTTCACCATTTTCTAAAAGTGCTCAAAATGAAAACTTAGAAGAAAAAGAGTAGCAATTGTCCTCTGGGTCGGTATGTATATGCATCAGTTTCTAGCTAGATTTATCCACTCGTTGGATTTTGCATTTTAGGTTGGAACACTCGATTTGGGACATGATGGGAGAGACATTCTTTTTTTCTCTCTACAAATTCTATATAAGTTACCATTTGGTGCAAGATATACATAACAAAGCTACTATATTGTAATTTCTTATGATGTTCTTCGAGGTTCGACGCATAGATTTAGAGTTTTTAAGGCCAAGGGCAATCTATCAGTGTACATGATTATATTTGCGTGGGTAGAATTGTAGAAAGCCTTGCTAATGTGAATTTAGAGGTATTTTGTGTGGTATGAGATGTGGAGGTTGTTGCAAGGTAGGTACTCACCTCACTCATTGTGGTCCTCTTATGAGTATGATCAAGGTGATCTTGTCATGATCTTTGAAATTGAGAGTTCAATTATTATTTAGGATTCAGTTGTTTTTAGACATGTGTCAACGCAGCTAGACAACCAGTTAATGTAATAGAAACTGAAACTGCAAAGCGATTGATAACTCAGTACGACTCTTTTAAGGCTTAGTCTGTGGGGCTTGCCTCAAGCTCGGTGGAAACAATTCACTAATGAGAAAAATCTTACACAACACTTACAACACATAATGTTCGAGCTAAGAGTTTTTTTAGTGAAAAGGATATAAAACAACCTGAGGTTCCATATTCAAGACCCCATCTTAATATCCATCAATTCAGACCCAGTTTAAATTATCCTGCTTATGTGAACTCCGTTTCTGTCAACACAGATCATTCTGTGGCAGCTTTGATAAACTTATAGTCGTTCTTATTGATTATCACCTTGAAGTGAAGAATAGAACGACCGGCTTTGAGAAACAATGTTCGTCGACAGTGTTTTTTCTTTTGAATTTTCGACCCCAATAAAGATGGAATTGCATTTATATTTATACTCGTCCGGTTGCTTACTTCCCAAGCATCCGATTTACTTTCCACAACTTGATTTTAAAAATTCCATCTTGATACTCTTCACTTATTCTGGGATTGCCTTAGATAATGATATTGGCAATATACATAATCAAATTAATCTGTTTAATTTGAATCTTCTATACGCTCCAAATCGCCATATAATCGAATCTTTATCTACTTGTCAAAGATAAAGATATATGCTCCAAACTGGCTGATTCAGATTACCATATCACTTTTTAAATATTACTTTAGATAATGATTTAACAATATACTTGATTGCTTAGCAATATTTCTGATTTAGCAATATTTTTGAATGCTTAAATAATATTCCCATTTGATAATATTCAGATCTTTATAAAAATATTCGTACTTCACGTTGGCCGATGACGTGGCTCTTTGGGAATAAGTCTTGCTTGACTCAGCTTGCTGTCTCAGGCAATATATAACTCTGTGATTAGCCATCTCCGTCAGGCATTCATGATATTCAACTTGGACAAAATATTGCCACACATAAGCACTAAGCTCCATGATGCTCACAATCTCCCCCCTTGCCAGTTTTTTTGGCAAAACCCATATCAAGCTAACATCATACGCTAGCATGATGTTAGCAATATACATAAATCCATAAGACATGTCATCACAACCTTAACTTGAACCCCCACACAATATATTTTCATCTCCTCCTTTTTGACACAAAAAATACAAGGGACGTACATGATTACCTGCTTGCATCAGAAGATTCAGTGGAGTCATGGTCTGTATCATTGCATGTGGCTGCTGCCACTACAAAAAAAAATAACATTTAGCGACTTAATTTCGGCACGCTGGTCGCTAAATGACTTTAGCGACCAGACTATGGTCGCTAACCCTGATCGCTAATTGCTTGGACGCTAAATACATTTAGCGTCCACGTGGTCGCTGATTAGTGACCAAAAATATTCAGCCACCACGTGGACGCTCTAATTTCGGGAAATAATAATTCCAGAAAATTCAATAAAATTAATTTAAAAATTAATTATTTAGCGACCACGTGGACGCTGAATTGCTTGATCAATTTGCGACCATGTGGACGCTGAATTGTTAATTAAAAATCCAAAAATAATTTTCGATTTTTTATGAAATTATTAAAAGGAATAAGAATTAATTATTTCAAATAAAATTTTTAAAAATAATTCACAAAAAATTAAATTAAAAATATAAACAGTAAAATATTTAAATTCAATATAATTTTTACAAAATACTAATTTTAAATAAAAACTAATACAATCTAATCTTCTGGCGGCGGTGGCGGTGCACGGCTGAAAGAGGCACCGCTCTGATTGGCCTCCATCCGAGCCATGAATTCCTCCATCCTCCGTTCATATGCTCGCTGAGCCTCCTCCATATCTGTCATCCGCTTCTTCATTTCCTCCACCGTGTGTGACAACTCGTCATTGCGGCGCTGGAGCTGGACGGGACGCGCGGCCT
>JAWWMW010015871.1:0-27609 GCA_035048345.1 Echeveria elegans
GTGGCTTCATGCGAGTATATCCCACACTGAGCTACCGCCTTGTGGAGGCAGTGATGATGATGATGACCCATTATTATTAAAGCCGTGTAGTGCTGCAGAACTGTTCAAAAGCTTCATGCCTTCTTCCCTCATCTGCTGCACTTCTGTTGGAGACAGGATTCTAATGCATCGGACACATCCAACAAATTCCCTGCACACAACACATTCTGATTGGTTAGAATATATAGTTGGAAAAGAGATTCAAGCAAGGCTTTTAGATGATTGGGGGTATAGAAACTAAGACTTACTCCCATGGATCATCCCCAACAAGAAGGACGTCATTCTCAAAATCTACGTAGACAAGCTTCCATGAAGAGCCTCGTGGGTCGGTGAGTAGACCCTCCAGGCCGAACATGCGCTCTATTGCTGAACATAGTTCCTCGTAGTTTTTGAAGCTCGTGACATCGATAGACCTCCCAACAGATCCCGTCTTCTGAACCTGAAACCACCATAAAGAATCTCAGATGAGAAGGAGAGAATGATAAGTAAAGGAAATTCACATGATGTCTGAGGTTTTGGAATTTACCTTTGTGTATGTTCGCAACGGTGGCGCAATCTGCTGCCACGAGTTAGTTTGTAAAAGACTGCTGTCATCAAACTCCACATTGCTAGAAGATGTGCCGTTAGAGTTGTCTTGAAAGTCTCGTCTTGAAAAAGCCTGAGATTCTGCCAAGCTTGCGGAGGTTATCTGAGACTGCAAATCTTGACTGGAACTGACAAAACAATCGGACGCATTCTGGAATATTGGATCATCCATTTTGCAAAATCCATCCAGAAAGGTCCTTCGCACAGAATGGTCACCAGCAGTGGTATTAGTATTGCTTCCATCGTACAGGCAGCTGTAAACTCCGCTGTTGTTGCCGTCGAGGTTCTTAAACCCGCTCCATTTAGTTTTACCAGGAACTTGCTGAGGAAGCGATGATGATCGTTCAGTTTGGGTTGAGTTTCGGACATTGTTCAGCTGATGTTCTGCCGAATCATGGCCTAATGATGACGCAACAGTGTTGGCTACTTCAGGAAAAACTGCTCGTGAATCCTGGAAGGTGTACATTGGTAACGATGCAGGTGATCTGAAAACTCCGGGAAGCGGTTGATAACTCGATGGAGCACTTGACATCCATTCATCAGTTTCTAAATATGGAAGCAAACTGTTTACGCTGCCTACATCAGCTTGCGGAGGTCCCATTTGTTGCGAATGCAAAAATGACGAATCCATTGGCAGTGGCGATCTCCATGGACTCACTTGCTGAAACTGACCTTGGCTTTGGTTTGAGGATGTTGGCTGATTTAACATAGTGGGCGGGTTCATGGAACCAGAAACTGAGTTCTCCACTGTCTGAGTTACTCCCTTAAGCTGGCTTCCATGGTCTTTCATCATTGAGTCAGAAGATGCAAGTTCCGATTTTACCACTGGAATTGGCTGTTCTTGCTGGGTCACTTGCGAAATAACTTTAGAGTTTCCTGGAGTAGAGCGCGCAGTACAGGGTTGAGTATTGTTCTGAATTTGAGCTAATGTGCTCCCTGAGGACATATACTGATTAAGACTTTGCTTCATAACGGCTTCCAAGGCCCTTGCATCTTGCACAGGAGCTCGGTTATAAGTAGAACTTAGCGGCATGGATGAAAAGTTAGTAGGGTGATTCATCATCAGCATTGCCATCATTTGCTCTGAGCATGGGTTCGGCATTTGATTTGACATCTGATGAAGATTCCCAAACACATTATCTGGCATTCGCACAAATGGCCTCTTTATCAAACTTCCCCAATCAGTTTCCGATCCTGTAAAGAAACCAATAAGTTGAAGCCCCCTCAATCGCAAAATGTGATTGGTCATGCGGATATGGGAAAGTGAGTTACCGAAAAATCCAGGATTGAGTGGCCGCTTGTAGCTTGATGTCAACGAAGGAAAAATGAAGAGACTTTCAGGAGTCTCAATATCCCAAGAACTTACACGATTTGGCTTGTCACTGCACCCTGCTTCATCCCACTCAACCTAACCATAGTACCATACAACCACAAGAAGACAATGACTTGGGATTCCAAAAGAAAATGGAAAAACCCCATCTTTGTTATAAAAAGGATTTTACCTGAATGTTGCGCCACTTAGAACTCGGCCACCTCAAGGGATCGAGGTCGCTTACATTAACAATAGTTCCCATATACCTATGCAAGCCGAATCCATGCAAACATTAATACTCGGGATACATGGAAATTGCATGTTTTTGACGTTTTAAACTCAAGGCGAAATTATGTATATACCTGCGTTTACCAGACTCTTCCGTTTCAAACATCATTCCAAATCTCATCCCTACTGAAATCTGAGTACCATACACAGCCTTACGAAACTTAGCCATGGGAATCACGAACTCTGATGGACATTGCCTGTAAAAAAACAAATCACTAAACGTCTAAAAAAAGGCTTGAGAATTCTCAAAATGACGCATAAATTTTGTCTTCCAGCTCTTACCTTGGGTTGTAGAATATGGTGAATGAGCTTCGATTTGAGGCAGCATGAGCAGCAGCTGCAAGCACACCAATGTGCATACTATCGGCTGACAGTACAGACGATGGCAGTGTCGTTTGCTGACGATTTGCTCGTCGGATGCCAACCATTAGCTGTGACTCCTCATCTCTGCATTCAGTCAATAGTAATCTATATAATACATATTTATGTTTTAAAAAACAATTTCGTTTTCTCAAAGATAAAATGTACCTGATGAACAGGACGGAATCCCCTTGACGAAGCCGCTTTGCACTTACAAATAGACTCCATCCTGTGGTGAGGAGGTGCCTCTTCGGCTGACCTATACAAGCAAACAAAATAAAAACTGATGATGGTTATGATTTATGATCTCAACAAGCAGACATTAAGGATTGCAAATTTTGATGGTCCCCATACCGCGGTATATGTGCCTAAACGTCCAGGAATTGTCATGCAAGTCTCTGACAACAAGCTCTTGGGTTGGAGGCAGCATTGTGTAATCCTGCATTAAACGGCAGCTTATGCTTTATACAAATGAAACGATAAGAGTTTCTGATGACAAGAATGCGTTAAGTAATTGGGTAATTAAGATATTAAATAAACTTACAAGCGAGGGAAATAGCTTTTCAGCTGCCCTGCGCGGCACTGAGAAGCCCCCATGAGTACTTGTATCACTTGCCGTCAGAATCTTGCAAAAGAATTCATTAGGATGCTTACTCGGCCGACCGAAATCCTGTACAGGGATGATGTCTTTCTCCTGCTCAAATAGAAAGATTATAAGTACTCTGTTTAAAACACTCCCGAGATCTGAGAATACATTTTGGGCTAAAGCAAGGAGCTTACAGTGTTCACTGGCTGAAGACTCATCTGGGCATATATTTCGTCCGTCTCTTTGTCAGCCTACAATAGAGAGGGCACATTAAGATGAGAAACGTTCGTTCACATGAAGCTCGATATACCATATAAATGCATATACAGAGATGAACACCTACGTGTAGAGTAACGTTATGAACTTGGCATAGCAGCTGCGACGGAAGGTTTGGGTAGTTCGGGATATGAGAGGTGGCGGATCTTTTCGTTGAAATTGCCACCTGCCGCAGGTTATAATCATAATGTGGTACATGCACATAACCACACGACTTTTCACAAAGCACACAATAGAACAACTTGTAATATTTTAAGCACTAAGCAGAGACATTTTCAGTGAAAATTAAAACAAATAAATTAATAGCATAAATAAACTTGACACACTGAAGCCAGTATGCTCCGTCAACAGGTGTGTTGGAGGATTTGGTAACATATTCAACATCTGCCTCTTCAACAAAAGAGTGGGATTAGGTTTCAGTGATTACCAAGTAGGTAAGGGTGACAGGATAATCAAAGCATCAATAATTTGACGTGTGAGGAGTTTGATTTTGTTGGCAATCACAGGTTACAAATGTATGATATGTATTCAGTTATCACATGAATGAAAACTTCTTACACAACCATCTTCCTCAAGGATGTAAAGCAGCGAGAATTCAAAACTGCCTATGATTTTTATCAAGTCAATATTGCTAACCAATGAAGAGATGAAACAAACCTGTTCACTATGCCCTTGTGGAAAGTAATACACAAGGCTTCCAATCTGAGGAAGGGAAACTAGAGGCCCAGCGCAGGCATGCCACAGCTCAGAATTCATCGTCTTAGAAGCCCCAAAACCTGATATTATTAAGCCAAAACTGACCTTCAAATTCTCTACTTCAAACCTCAAATTGTAAACAGCTCCTCAACAACGAGTCCATAAAACACAGATAGTAAAGATCACGCACCAGTCGGATCTTGCAAGTCCTTGAGCATCTTCATTTCTTCTAACAAATTTGTCGAAACCCCATTACCCAAACCTCCTGGTTTCATCTTCTCTTCAACAACAGAACCCATTTTGTAACTCTATTTATCTACCTTTTGAAAACTGATTTGACAAGGAAGCTCACATTCACATAACCACAGCGAACAACAAAAAGCTCAATGTGAAAGAAACACTTCAAACTTCAACAAAAGCAGCAGCACACAACAACAACAACTACAACAAAGCTTGCAATGATCTTCTTCTTCAACGAAGTGAGAACTATAAGTCTTTAAACAAGGGCAGACCCACTTGTGGGAATCTCTCTAAGATCATGATCAATGGATGAGGGAACAAAGAGCACGCCGTCAGAACCCAAAAACACAATAATCAACAAAACCCCAAAAAGCAACTTCTCTTGTTACAAAAATCCAAACAAATACATCCCTTTAACCAAAAAAGGCTCCTCCTTTCATCAACATACAAAAAATTTCTCATCAGTTTGCATCAAAGCACGCCTACCGAGGATTTGCTTGTCGGACTAATCTATTCTAAAAATCTCCCCTTTTCCCTTTTTTACTGTCTTTAGTCTTAAGCTAGACCTTGTTGTTTTCATCGAACACTCATGGATGAAACCCTGGCAAAACCCATCACAAAATGAACAGCAAAGAGCACACCTTTACACATTCAATCAAACACACAAACACCCACTGAATCTGCAGTTGGGTGGTTCAGTGAGTTGCCCGGAGGACGATGTGAAACACTTTCTGAAATGAGTCGGTTTCTGAAGGGTGTGAGGGATTTGATTTAAAGATTAAAAATTCAATTTTGATTTTTGGGTAGAAGTGAAAAAGGTGAGAGAGATGATGACCACTTGGACACGAAATCGGAAACATAAACTACAGTGGAATTTAAAAAATAATGTGTTTCAGGTAGCAGAGAAATGTGGTGATGATCATGGAAATAGCAAAACCGAAAGAAAGTGTGCAGAAATCCATTCAAAGCAAAGGCGTTGGGATATTAATATTATTGAAGGGAGCTGTTAATCGCACTTCTATGATAAAAAAAATATAGATAAAATTATTTAAATGTCCATAACTATATGTGTACGGTTCAAAGTGTATGATTTTTATGAGAACCGGTGCGTATAGTTAGAGACATTTAAAATGGAGAAAATGGTGTGGGGGTCGCAGGGGTGCGGGGAGTGGGGTGCGTATTGTTTGAGAATATGCACCGGTTCAATAAAACTGGTGCGTATTCTCAAACAATACGCACTAATTTTTAGTGAATCGGTGCGTATTGTGTACTCGTATGCACCGATTTTAATAAAAATCGATGCGTATTGTCAACATTACGCACCGGTTCAATGAAACCGATGCGTATTGTATTGTGTGGCATGAATACAGTTTCTGAGTTCTCAGCGTCCGATTTTTGTCCACAATACCTTATTTTAAGCGGAACGACGTCAGGATTCCAACTCACAAGCTTCGCTCGTGTTATTTGATGTTTTTTGGGCATCTGGAGTCGTTTTCTATTTTATTTGTAATTTTTTAGTAATTTTTAAAAAAAATTAGATTTCAAAATTATATAATATAATTAAACGAGTAAAATTTGAAAATGTTTAATGTTTAACATATAAAAATATTTTTAGATTAAACGAGTTTTAAAATTTAAAAATGTTTAATTATATTAATTAAGGTAGGAATGAGGATGGGGTAGGGGTGAGATAAAATAGAAAAAATAATGTGGGGATCGCAGAGGTGCGGAGAGTTGGGGTGCGATTAGTCACGCCCACTATAAAAAATAATGTTTAATTATGTTGCCTTATTTACTGCTAACTTTATCCCAAAAAAAATTGTAACCAAAGGCGATCGGCAGCCGCCTCATTGCCTTTAACTGTCGCGCCGCCTCAGTGGGAAAGCTTGATGATGAAAACGTATTTATTGATCTCATGTTTTTTTGTTTTTTGCACTCTTATTTATATGTATTGCTACTTGTCATGTGCAGTTGGCAAAATATCAGTCGATGAGACGACCCACGTTAAGATATCGAATTAAATACTTCCACGCGTAATAACGTGATTGGTGACTTTAGTCAGAATGTCTCCAATAAGGGCAGCATCGTTATCCGGCATCTCTCGCATCATATCAAACAAATAATGATCATATTTGGGTGGGGCCGGATCGGTCTTAAGTTGTATAAATCGGAGCTCGGCCTGATTTTAAATTTAAGAGTATATCAACCGGATCCGGTAGGGTTTTGATAAAATTTTAAAGCCTTGAAGCCTCTCATTGTCCGATCTTTCACAGGCCGCATTGGGTCGGATCCGGTCGCCCCTATTTTTTGTGTGATCATTTAAAAATATTATTTTCAATAGTAAACACATAAATTAACTAAGTAAACAATACGTATTATTTATATTTGAATCGGTCTGGAAAGAAAAATAACTATATGTATGGAAGATTAATAAACGTCGAACGATTTATATGGCCAAAATAAAGTCATTCGGGCTTCGATCGGACCGGGCTTGGGCTCTAAATGTTAACCCTAGCCAAGCCTATAAGGTCGGACCAAACTTTTTTGAGACATTGACCGGGCTTGACCGGACTTCAAGCCCATGCATTTTTGAGCGGCCGGATTTTTACAATCTTGAGCCATTTATCAACGTCTGCATTCACTAATGCATGGTCATTTATATCATGACATTTCCTACACAATGCTAAATTGCTAATTGCTACTTGTACAACGGAATCCAAATACTTCTTCATAAGCAGCTTAAACACTCCAGCCAGGGGCGGAGTCAGGTGGGGTCGGCCGAACCCACCGTGGTCAAAAAATTCCATTACCATGGTAGCCTCCGCCGAAGAATGGAGTTCCACGCCTCCGCCCGTCCGCGTCGGCGTTCCGTCTTCTTCGATTGAGCAAATCCCTAAATGCGATTGTGATTGTAAAGGACTATTTCGATTCGGTCCTGAAGAAGATGAAATCAAATGGGCTGAGTTTTGTCTCAAACCCATTTGGTTTGATTTGGTGTTGCTCGTTTCGTTCAACGATGTCGTTTCATGCGTTGCGCACTAAGGCAAGTGGATAACGTCACGATACTTAATCCAACTCTTTCTTAGCAATTTCCTCCATTACTTTTTTGATTTAAAAATTAAATAAAATATCATAAAATTCGTCGATTTTCTCTATAAAAACCCTAACACGATGTCCAAATTTCCTTTTCGCACGATTGGTGGGTGTTCCTCTTCGATTGAATTTGTTTAGATGATGTTGTACCGTTCCGGGAAGTCATGTTGATTTGATTTTGTTCCAATAACTCATTCAAGATATTGGTACTCGTAGGAGTCAATTGCCGAGCCTCTATAGATCTAGTGCTATTTAAAGTTTAATATTTTTGAACAGAGTATATTTACTCCTTCGCGAGTTTTCTTTTCTGTTCTTTTTCGTGATGCTTTTGTTGAACCGATAAATTTGTGTGTAAATTATATGACATTTACCCTTATTTTCATGATTTTTATGGACATGAATCATCTATTAGCTTGTCCGATCCGTTTTTTCCCTCCAAAGACACTGCCCCCGAATCCCTTTATATATTCGACCCCACGCCAGATAATTTCTGGCTCCGCCCCTGACTCTAGCCACCTTTTCGACCACCTTTAATCGTTCCACCCTCAAGTGAACATATACACAATCCAATCCACAATTTCGGTCGGGGCTAGGCATGGGCATGAGGTACCCTGCTTCCCTGCCCCATGGAAAATGGTACGGCCCACAGTCCACGGGCGTGCCCATTCTAAGTCAAATTTTCAGTTTCTCGTTGGATGAAGATAACGATTAGACTCAGTGGCGGATGTAGTTGTTAAGGAGCGGAGCGGGGTCAGTTGACCCCACTCAGTTTCATTTAATGTACATAAATATAGTATAATTAGTATAATTATTACTATGTTTGTTAGTATTTGACCTCATTAATAAAATTTAATTTGGTTCATTAATTAATTTGAACCCTCTAAAAAATGATTCTGTATCCGCCACTAATTAGACTTGTTACGATGCTTTCGTCGATGTGGATCCACGACACGAGCAGTTTTCATTGACGATCTTGGAAAATCAGTAAATTAGGAGTGTTAACATAAGCCGGGACATTTGATTGTAACTTATTGTATGTTTGACCGAATGCGCAGATTGATCATTCTATTATGGAGAGCTTTGGAGGGATTAGGAAATAGTGTGATTACAGCAAGAGTGTGCAGAGGCGAATCCAGGAATTTTATTCATTGGGGCACTATAAAAGGTATAGAAGAAAAAAATATTATTACAATTGTTATCGACGTGTTTTCATTTTCATAAAGCGTTTCATTACAAGCTAGTATTCCACATCAAATTGGCTCGATTTCGAAAGAAACGGTACCCTCTCAGTGACAACTCAAGGCCTACAGTAGCACAAAGCATATAAAGCCATAATTAGAATTAGAACCATAAGTACTTGCAGTCTGCTTTTTCAAGCCATAATTAGAACCCTAACCCTAAACAATCAATAATCAAACAAAATGAAAAAATCAACAACAACAATCCTAATTCCCAATTCCTATTTCTCATGAACAATTAAAATTAAACGAAGAGCTGAATCAAAGTAGTGAAGAAAAGAAATTCGACTAACAAAGCAACTGTAACAAAGCAGCCGCAAATTAGACTAACAAATCATCGAAAAAATTGTATTTTAAACCTTAACTGAAATCAAACGAAGACGAATAAAGATGCATACTTTCTACTCAAATCATCGATAATGATTGATGCCCGTGAAGAAAGGAAACCAGCTGTGATACGACAAAGATTTACGGATCAGAACCAGTTGTGGGGCGAGCTCTGACAGATTCTTTAAGCATTGAAAAAGCGCATCGTAGTGAAGAAGGAAAGGATGAAGGTGAGTTTAGGTTTTACTATTTAAATTAAATCTTGTCAAATACACGGGGCCCAAACCTATAATATTAAAATATTGTAAATTTTATATACACCCTTGATGTTTTGAAAAAATCCATTTGAGGCCTAGGCCCCACCCATTTACACTGTGCATCCGTCCCTGAGTGTACCCAACAATAGCAACAAGTGATGCAGCAAAACTGTATGGATTCAACTATATGAAATACGAAGTGTTGCTGTTACAAGACTGACATCATGGAGCATTAAAAGGCGCTGATAAACAAGATCAAATCAATGCAGTTGTATGAAATAAATTAACTGAGATTATTAGTAATAAACATTGAATCAAATTCAAAGAATGAGTGAGGCGAGTGATCAGTGATTTCATTTTACATAGCCTTTTGGTTGAATCAACCTATGTAAATCCGGGACCATTGCATAAACAGTTATGTACTGAATATTGCTGTGGACCATGCCAACTCTTTTTTGGGGATGCTCAAATCATTACGTTAGTAAAATGTTATGCATTTTCCTCAATTTTTTGCTTGTCACGGATAATAGCATTTTAAAGCAAATTTTTACTGCATGTTTTAAGGAAAATTGAGGCTGGAGAGGCATTTTAGTTTTTATAAAATGTTAGAAGGGCGTTTAAGTAATGCCCCGTTTGGATCATGAAAATAGGGATGCATGAAAAGAGGAAAATTTTCAATTTTATCCTATTTTGAGACGGTGGGATTGTAGGTGGGTCTAAACAGACGACTGAGACACAAAAATAAACACAAAATAATCAAAAATAAAGACATCATAAGTACGAAACTTAGAAAAAATACCAGACCTCTACTAAGACGAATCTTAGAGAGAAATACATGTGTAATGCAACGAAAGAAAATAATTCAGAAGCTCCCAGGAGTAGAGGAATGAAAGCCACCCTTCATGGAGGAGAGGGTCTTTCTCCACCCCGGAAGAGAAGGCGGCGGTTGTTAGGATTTTGAATGAATAGAAGGATGACCTTTTGGGATTGAAAATAACAGCGATTTGACTACTCGCAAAATTGCTATCATCAGCGGTGATTTCATTATAAAGAGAGTATATGGTTAAGAAAACTGAAAAGGAGAGTATATATGATAAAACAAAGAGTAAATTGCATTTAAACATCTGTATAAAGTACTAGTTTTACTTAACCACCACTATAAAAAAAGTTTTCACTTAACCACCGATGTAAATTTTAAGTTTTCATTTAACCACCTAGCAAAAGTCATTAATTTTTTTTCAAAATGAAAAAAAATTCAAAACACAAATTTTTTTTATTAACATTGTTTGGCTTTGGTTCATTATAAAATTTTACATTATCAAAAAAAATTCAATTTAAAAAAGTATATAATAGTTTTTAAACTTTTCCTTTTATAAAAATAAAAATTAAGAATTAACTGATTTTATACTCTATCCGTCCCAATTTATAGGTCCACTATTCTTTTTTTGGATGTCCCATTTTATAGGTCTACTTACTTAATTAGGAAGGAAATTATAATAAATGGACAGTATTACCCATACATTAATTGTAAGTTTTATATTTTCAATGCTTGCAATAAATGTAGTTACTCTAATACACTTAAAGGGCATTTTTGTACGTACATGAAATTTCTTAATATGCGTGAAATTTGAAGGTGGACTTATAATTTGGGACGGAGGGAGTATTATTTTAAATTTAATATAAATTATTTCTTATATGGTATATAAATTTTTTAATTTTTAAAAAAAAATTAATGAGTTTTGTTAGGTGGTTAAGTTCAAACTTAAAATTTATGCAGGTGGTTCAGTAAAAAGTTTTTTTTATAGTGATGGTAAAATGAAAACTGATACAATCATACATGTGTGTTAAGTGCAATTTACTCTAAAACAAAAACTAAAACTAGCATATCTGTAACAAGTTTAATAGAATAAGCGAGCTTTCCAAACCTTATATTCTACAAACATTGACTCAACATGTTCCTAAATGTTACTTTTTTAAGCCGCAGCATGTATTTGCAATGGCAGTGAGGAGTTTGCAGACGCTAGGCAAGATTGTCGGGCATATGCACCTGTTGTATTCTCTACTCCAGTCGTCTCAAATGTGTAGAGACTGCGCAAGTCAGTTGCTTTGTGCATAACAAGACAGCGCGGGTAAAACATTCAACATCAACTATGTAATGAGCGAAAAATGGAGACAAAATCGGAGTTGAAAGAAGGGGTTTCACTCCCAACATCACTCAGCGCTCCATCTGAAATTTCCTGTATAAAATAGAAAGAGAATCTGAAAACGATGTCATTACATTACAGTTACAATACAGGTCACAGTAGCACAACCCGTGCACCAGATGACCGTGATTACCAAAGAATAACTTGACGAAGAGTAATCTTTTGTAATTTGTTTTATTATTTAAGCTTTTGCAGTTGACATCTCACTCAAAATTGCTTCCTCCAAGGCGAATGAATAGGAAGTGCTTCTCTGTCTATTTCATTTGTCATCGTCTGATTCACTTGTAATTAAATCCATATTTATGAATGAACCATCGTCCTATGAGTTTCCAGCTACCTCTGCTGCTCGCTGCCTCATCATCTCTATCACAGCAGCCCGCCTCCTGGAATCAGATTGCTGTTGGAGCCTCCTAGTGTGGATTTTCAAATCTCTGCAAATCAAGCATACTCTTCTAAACATTAAGCGAAATGACATTTAACATAACAAGTGACCCAGCTACAAGAACAGTGGACAAACCTGCATCGGGGGACATGGCATTCAGATTCTTTGCAAGCTCGAGCATGAAGTTGTAGCAGATACCACATTTTCTTACACACGCCACACCCTCCAGATGCCCGAGTTTTGCAAGTTATTCCATGGCGGAATAGCCCCTTCACTTTGCGGCAGTTGGGATATTGGCATGAAGGGAGGCGACATTGAGATGCATGCACCAAAAGGTCAAGCATTTTTCTCAGCTGCATCACAAGAATAACCAAAATATATTATACAAAAGCAGCATGGGAATCCCAATATATAGCTATTTACTTATGCTACATTTTCCTTAGCGCTTGTGCCTGCTTTGTTTTTCACATTCAGTTACAGTAATCAAACGTAGTAACTGTCACGATCCAGGCTACATGGATCTTATCTAATAAAACTCACCGGCTCCATCTAGTTAAAAAATCTAAAATGTATCTTTAATCGAAAATATCTTGTAACAGAGACCATCAAGCGTACTTAATGAGCCTATTGGCCAGTTACGCATTTGGTAAGCTAGTAATCCCAAACAACTATTAATCAGCCTATCCCAAATCCACCTTGTCCTTCAAACATTCTTAAATGGTCTAATAACACACTATGAAATAAGGAAAACATTTAGCGTTGGCAGTTCTCACATTAACCAAATACAAATTTGGACTTAAAAGTGAGAACTGAGAGTTGATAACGACCCATGCCAAATCATGTCATAATGAACAAATGGGTGAAGGAATAATGACTAAAGGAACATAATGTTGATTAGCAAGACAAATACCTGCAACACACGCTGTTGCCTAGCTTCCTGGTTTTGTTTATTAGGTTCCACATTGGACGGGTGATTTGTCATCTTGTGTGGATGGTCAACGCCCTTCTGATAACATGAGTTGCACACATCATAATCAGGACAAACTTCGCATCGCCAACCCTGGCCAACATCAATGTCCGTAAGACAGACATTGCACGTTGATACGTAGGCTGGCGCAGTAGGGTTATGAAGATGGTAAAGAATCATCATTGACGAGTGCTTGGCACGGCGAAGGGTATCATATTGATAATGGTTTCCCTGGCAAAGGCTCAGAAAGGCCTGTCTGGTATCAAAAAATTCACTTTCTAGAATTTCATCTTTATCCTTTGTATCCACGGGAACATCTGTTATTTCGACCTAAAATCATTCACATCATACCATCAATCAGCCCACAATAAAATACAACTTGAATGATTATTTTTGTTGTCACACGTTCTATCAGGTAAGAAAAAGTATGAACTTTACTTGATAAATATTATGCTTCTCTTTATGATGGACGGGATGTCTTTCTCTATCTCCTCTTATTTGTTCTGCACCATAGCATCTATAAAAGAGTGCATTCAATATGAAATCAACAACAAAGGCCTCAGAATACCAAACATATACATTCTAGTTTGACATGAACATCAAAACAAAATATCAGAACCATTTACGAGTCAAGATCGGTTACTAAAGTCGGATCAACATTATCACGACGTCGCGTTAAGACCCAAGACTATGATACTGCTATGACGACTCTTTGCCATACAAAAGACAACACTCAAGTCAACTTGACATTTAAAATATATGAAATATATATATATATACTAGCTGCCCTCCCGCCGTTCCTGCGGGAATTTTTTTCGTATCTCCATTTGATTCACCTAAAAATGCTAAATGTTTCCCGCTTAATTATTAATTTTTAATGTTAATTTAATTTTTATTTTTTTATTTTCAGTTTTTTAATTTTATTTTAATTTTTAATATTTTCAGTTTTTAATTTTTAATTTTTATTTAATGGGCTGGACCTGACCCGTTATCTTTAATTTTAATGACATATTTGTGATTAATGGTGGAGAGAAGGGTAAAATTGAAAATTTAGGTTTGATGATACATCCTTTTCCTAATCTTTTATAAATATATATACCTTATATAATAGATCCTATTTAATATCTGTAAATATATTGCGAGGCAGTTTCAAAATTTTCATAGATAAAATAATAATTGACGGAGTAAATAGTTTAGAGTAACCATTTATCCAAGTTTTGCTTACCTTTTGGGATATAGCTAGGGTACATAAAGATATTAAGCAGTAAGTTCTTATTATTTTTTACAATGTTACCTTTATAACTAATTTGCCAAAAGGTTTCAAATTTGTTGGCTCTATAGCTAATGAGTCAATCTAAGATATGACTTTACAGGTACGGAGATCTTACTGAAATTATCTAAACCTTTATTGGTCATTTACTAAATCTTGTATCGTTTTCACATATTGTTTGAATAATTTAAGATTTCCTGTATTAAGTTAAAGTAAAAAGCTCTGAAACACTATTCAACTTGTCCTACAAAGTCCGAGTAGACGCAAATGACCCAATCCGCACAAAGTCCCCCAGCACTGTTTTCATTCGAACCAATTAACCGAGGATCTGAATTTTCATTATTGACAACTAGTATGCCTAGGCGACAATTTGGAGGATTTATTCTTCAAAAGTCATGCCATCTGATGCCTTAACCTTGAAAAATGCCTATTCGACACCTAAGCAACAACTTAATAACTCAAGGATCTTAAACAATTTTCGGAAACACATAAGGTAACCAATAAGAAACTGTATGAGCTGATAGTGCAGCTCATACACCAAATTATTTCAGCAAGATAAGCACATACTTGCATAATGAATGATTATTAATTTCAAATTTCAGGCTCAGAATAAATACTTGTGATGTTCATTTATAATCGCATGGAAACTATTAGCTTGTTGCAGATGTTACTTAAATTCAAACTACAATAATGATGCAATAACAATAACAAAAATAGACGCGAAAAGGAAACTGTACATAGCAGGCTTACTTGTCACACAGCTGAAAATCCTTACACTGGCCACAAACCCAGCGACTTCCAGAAACCATTAAGGCGCAACAATGAGTACATGCATGCTGCAAATGTACCATGATAAAATCTTCTTTCATCGGGGATATTGTCTCTCCAAGCTGCCAAAGGGATCAACTTAACAATTTCAGAGCTACATTTTGAATAACTTGAAGTGATTGCTGCCCCAAACGAAACAAACTAAATAAGGATAACTGTGCAAACTTACTTTGCGCATTAGAAGTTGGTCCACTGACTCATTAGAAGAAAGATCAAGCTGGTCGGACTCTTTAAGAGCTCGCTTTGCAGAAGTCTTTTTGGTTGATCCTTTCTTACTCAGTTTTCTGTCGTCTTCTTCTTGTTGAATCTGGCATATCATGTCTTCCGCGGCTCCAGGCCAGTAATCACCATCAAAATATGGCAACCTGGCAGCAGTTACTTTAAACTTACATTCGCCAGTCGATGAGAAGAAATGATCATAAAGGTTAGTTAGCCCGACGACAATACTTTCTTCTGTAGCTTTTTTCAGCATCGATAAGTACCTGCAAGTTGAAGTAATTTTTTAAGTATGCCTCCAGGGGTCCAACTATATGAAATTTATGTTGGGTACGTCTGATATAGCAACAATAGTGTGCCTCCAGAGGTCTGTCAAGTTTCAACTATATGAAATTCATTTTGTGAACATCAAACAATAAAATATGCTCACCACTCCCGAAGTTTATCTGATTTAGGTGTTTTCTGAATCTCTGGATGGCAATATAGTATGTAGTCTTCACCCTTTAATGGAGGGCAAGCCCATATGTAACAGCTAGTGAAACCTCTTTTCTTGCAGTATTCAAGATATCCTATCTGCAAGGTCAGTTGGAAAATTAAGTCATCAAACAACTGAACTAACCAGTAGTCGTGAGTATAGTAGCAATCAAACTGAACCTCAGAAGAGGAGACTTACAAGTATTTCGTGGTACACGAAGGTGCGCAGAGCCTCTCCTGTCACAGCGTTAATTTCTGGCCTGAAGTACTTAACAGAATCTAAATATGATAGGTAAACACGGCGCTGGTTTGGATTTTGGCATTCAGCTCCAAATTCTTGGACATACATGCCAAACAGGCATACTTCTACACCTTCAATCTTCTGAAACAGTAACACCACCTGTACAAAAAGTCACCCATATATATAACTCAAATTAATACTGCCAAGAAAAAACTCTTTCAGACAAACGAATCAGCAAGATTATGAGTGTTAACATACCTTAGACTTGTAAGGAAATTCTCTTGGATAGTTGTCCCGCTGAAATATTTCTACAAATCGCTGCTTCACTTCTAGCTTTTTGTCAACAGATGAGACCACCCTAACAACCAGTGCTTCTGCTCCGGGGACCTGGACAGGGTATCCGTTTAAAATAAAGAAGGAAGAAATATAGTAGAATCGGGAGGTCGCCATGTCTTAAGGAGAAAGCATGAAATATAAATTCGAATGGTTAACGAGCCAAGTATTCAAAAATGATAAACGAGTCGATTCCGGCATTTAAAAAAAACAATAAAAGATGCAATGGACAGCATATTACCACAAAGCACACACCCGTACCGATAACGGTATGACACACACCAAAGAAGAGACCCAACATTCTTAATCTAAAATGTTGTAACAAGGGGCATATAATTTGTGATTACCTTAAATATTAACAGATAAGAACTGATAACCGTAAAGAAACATAAGTACATAACTAATTAAAAAGAGACCGATTAACATCCGTATGAAAAGAAAGAAAGAAAGAAAAAGAGTCATTTGTTGGAAAGGCTCAAATAAATCCACTTCAGTGAGCAACTTTATACAATGTATTGAAAATATTACCTCATTGTACCCTTTTCCCTGAACCCTGGCCCTCTCTTGTCTTTCCCAATCCAATCTCTTATTTAGTCGCTCTTCAATGTGGTCACTTAAAATGGTTCTTGGCAAGTCTTTTGCGCCTAATACAGCACTTGGGGGCAAAGGCTGGCGTTCCCCTCGATCAATTTCATCCACATAACATTGAGGACATGTATACTCCGCCTGCCCTGCAACGTTCCTTTTACCATTAAACAGTGCACATATTTGATGCTGCCATGACTCGCACTTGTCACACTGAACCCACTGCACACACATTTCAATTAGAGTCATAAATCATTGAGGAAAAACAAGGGAACTGATGAAAATGAATAAATATCCAACCCATTCTTCCGTCTCCTCATCGTTCTTTTTCTTCTCCAATCTCGACTTCCGCGCAATGTTACCATCAACCCCAATAACATCTCCCCGAGCATCATTGTAGCAATGAACGCAAAAATAATTTCGAGTATCAACCACTCCAAATGTATAGTATGCTGCATTGCGCTTTATTCGGGCGCCACATGGAGTACAATATATAGGTGGAGGTTCAAAGGTGAGCCTTTCAACAGCGCAGAGCTGACAGGAATTTTCACTCATAAAATGCTCCATAGCCTGATTTTTTTCTGCTTTTGCTTTGCTCTAAATAAATGAACAAGAGGATTATAATTATTATATGTAACAAAACAAAATCAACCACGAAAATGAATATTTGATTTGCTTTATTAATTTCATTTCCGATACTACTTACATTACATGTAACATGTATGATATTATGTATCATATTCTGGCAACATATAATGCTGCCATGGTGACACACAAAACCACCCTACTCATATTTGTTTGCAGAAAAGGGTATAATATAAATATGTCTCCCTGAGGAATGTTATGCCAATCCTACAGCAAGCATGACTATTCCATGATTTTTTATATATATTTTAGAACTCTATAATGGATGATCAACTGCCATTTACAATAATTTCCAACTTGTGCCCTACCAATTAACATACCCTGGTTGAGTAGAAATTTCTCTTAGCATTGAGTACGAAAATTAATTCTAAATCTAACAACACCTTTTCAGGCAGCATTCACATACCATGCGGCACAACTTATGGTAGTCTAAGAACAAACTTCAATTGATAATATAACCAACCTGGCCGATCCATTGCCTGAGACCTGTGATGTGTTGCAACACTTGCTCAGGGGTGAACAACTCGATTAATGAGACACCCTTTATCTTAGGTTTACTGGATTTAGTCACACCTTCCACAGGCGAAGCAATTTCCTGTTTTGGTTGAACAATCTCTATTTCTGCTTTGATGGTTTCCTGATTGACAAACTTTGAAGCTTCGTCAAATAAAACTGGCCTAGTGCTTTGCCTATTATATAAAGCATCATTGTCAACCGTAGCCACCTCATTCAGCAAAGGATTATCTTGTCCATTGTTTGAATGATGCTCCTTCGTTGCGTCTACAGATTCACATTTGATGGGAAGGCATACATCACCATGATCATATCCACCAAACTGGAAAGCCTGAACATTGCCCGGCTCACTTACGGAACCGGATGATATAGTAGATTTCCCATGGCCAAGAATTTCAGTTTGCGGCGAGTCCTCTATCTTTATTCTCTTTAAGGCCGGTGAGAAATCATCAGAAGAGTCAGTGGACACACCCTTTGGGGACAGCACAGCAGATGAATCTTCCGGTTTTGGTAAACGACTTAACTGAACTAACTTTCTATGATTACTCAAAAAAGACTTAACAGGAACACAAACTGGGCAGCCTTGGTCTTTGCAAGTTTTGTAATGTCCAAGCAGTATCTTGGTTTTGTCGCAGCGCGGGTATGGGCAATTAACTATACGGCACTGATCAACATGCTTCAACAATTTTTGAGCAGTAGGACAATTACTGTCTCGGCATCTGCCTTCTGGGGCAGTACAATGTTGCGCATGTTTCAAAAATAGTATCCACGTCTTCTGATTGACGAAACTTTTTTCACGACTAGCATTCACAGAAGAGCAAGTAGCTGGACCTGATGGAACAAGCTCCCCTGTTATCCCAGACATCATGGTTTGCGACACAGTCGATGGATCCGGCGACAAGTCATTGCGCTGAGCATCATCTTGCCTGGCTATTCTATGAGAAAGTTCTTGGACAAACTGCTCATGTGGAGGATTAGAATTATCTTGTCGCAAAACCGGCAGATTTATAGTTTCTAAATGATCACTTGACTGAGGCTTTTTATCTTCATTCTGTTGAGATTCATGCAAATCTGACTGATTCGTCAGGAAATTCAATTTTGGCTTATATGTACTGTGCTGTAGAGATTGCTGGGAGTGATCAGAGTGCTGCCGAAAGGGCTTTGACAAAATTCCAAATGAAGCATCATTTAAATAACCATCAGAACTTCCACCACCCATAAATCCGTTAGAAAATACATGTTTCGGTTGTTTTCCAACTTGAATACCAGGAGTGTGCAACATACGACTGTTTTGGCTACCAACGTGCTGCTTTAGCTGCTGCTGCTGAGGGAGCATTGCAGCGTCAGCTGTTGAGAACCCATGGCTGACATTTGTAGTTTCAATTTTTAATGATGAATGATTATCACTGCTTGTGAAACCAGGTGTCGGCATCATACGACTAGGACCTTTTTGCACACCCGTATCCGATATCATAGTGTTTCTACCCTTATACCCTTCAGACTTACGACCTGCCAATGCATAATTATTAATCCATGATCTTAATTAACAAAATTGATGATTTTTCTTTTGTAAATCAAATAATGTTCAAGCAGAGAAATACCCTCAGATGGAGTAACAGAACCATTTTGCAAAGCACTAGAAGCCATAGATGCAGTTGCAGTTGCTGTTGAGCTTTCTATTTTCATGCTTGAGGATTTCATGCTTTTATTCCCATCAGTAGGCATCATAGATGTGTCCCCTTGCTGCATGGTCCTCATATTTGGCTTTCCACCATTAGATAAACCAGGAGTGGGGATCATTGTACCAATAGAAGAAACATTTTGCTGCTGAGCGAATCTCCGGTTGTGAGGGGATTGGCGCTTGATCATAACATGTAAACGACTTTCCAAAGTATCTAAATTCATATACTCTTCCTAAAAGAAAAAGTCGTTAATCAATCACATAAAACTATACATTTCAAGCATCACAAACCATCAGGAAGAACTCAAACAATAAAGACAGTCGACGCCGTGGATACATAAAAAAGAAATCAACACAAATATTTTCTTTGTAGGTTCAAGAGGTGGATGACAGCTTTAAAACCCCGGAAAAAGGCGTGCATATACTACTTTGTGAAACATGAACCTGATAGATAAGACCATAGTCATAACGAATGATGGCTAAGGTCTGACTTTCTGAAATATCACTCTTTGAAAAGGCAAATGTAAAAGAGAATTTATCAATAAGTTCACAATAATTGAACTCTCAGCTGAATAAACCATAAATAATTTTACAAACGCATGTCGATTATCAATGGAGTTCTGCGGCCATGGGTTATGATTCACGTCGCAAAGACAAAACATACCTGTGAGGAAGCACTTCTAAACAAACCGTCTTCTAGTCGTCTCACAATATCTTTTATTTTTTTCGCTTGGATTTCATGAGTTGGCTGGTGCCTCCGCAATAGGATTTCACAGCTGAAATGGAAGAGAAAGACCGAAAACAATCAGATAAGATTTTAAAAAGGAACAAACAAGACAAAAGTAAGGAAGTAATACAAAACAAACAAAAAAGTTGTGTAGAGGGTTCTTATTGCATGCAGCGTATCGATGTGTTTAAGATGCTTTTATTAGCCAGGGTAATCCCAATAGGAAAAAGTCAATATTATAGAAAGAAAGCTAATGCTCCGCTGAAATTCTCAGTAAAGTTTCATTCATCCGACAAAATAGTTTACATTTCAATAACAGAAGGAATGAATAACAGCACAAAGCATCGTACAACCTGTGTTTCAAAGAAAACATACTAATGGATTGCATATAACCTTAACAGTGGAAGATTGTAAAAAAGTGAACAGTATACAAATTCCTCTAACGATTAGCTCTAAAGTATATCTTCTTTCGGAGACATAGTACTCAGCACTGTTTCAAATCTATTTTTGATTTGTTATAAAAAGATTGACATCAATATTCTTAGAAAAAAGTAAGGTTAGAGATATAAAGCTACTTAGACTCAGAAGTCAGAAGCGAAAGTATTGATTCAAATCCCAACATATCTTACATCTTTCGCAGCATGAAACTTCGAACTTTGTTGAGCTCAGGTTGCCTGCCAATCTGCTGGGCCTGAGAGGATGATGGAGCCCCATTCTGCTGAGGTAATACAGGAAGCTGGATCTCAGTTTGATTAGGGACCTGACTTGATAATTGCCCTGACACATGTGCTTGAACATTCATCCTATCCGAATTCAGGATGACTTCAACATGAAACAACCGGACACATCCAATGCAAACACGTTTGATCCTTGAGCACAGCTACAACCCACCTATACCTGAAAAATACTCAAAATAGTTTATTTCGGCAAACAACTTTGTCCTTTATCCACCAAAACAAAAATAGTAATTTCCATTAATGTAAAAGTTATACATTAAGGTTGTTCTTCAGACATACAGAGATGATCAATAGCTTAAATAGGCTTGAGATAGGTACAGGTAGTTGACATTGAAACAGATATGAGCACACATAAGATTCCACCACAACTTTCCACCAAAAATCAAAGTCATAAAATCAAACAGAGTGACAAAAACCCTACAAATACCAAAATAAGTACCTCAATAATCCTACTCAATTAAAGCTGCTACAAATCGTTTTCAGAATCAATTGCTGACACTAACGCTTCCGTTCCACAAAGGCGTAGATTATGAATTTGAATCAAAATTAGGGCTTGCGAAAGGAAACCAGTTGGGCGTCCCTTTGACTAAAATAGGACTTTAATGCTTCGTTCAAATCGGAAAAGCTACCGCCGGAATCGATTGAACCGACCGACCCACAAGTATGATATGATCGCGACGACGCGGAGGCCGGTGAAGATAAGAAGAGAGATTTACGCGTTGAACAAAAATTGGGTTTTAAGTTTTACTCGGGGAAAATAATATGTTTCTTTTCCTATTTTATTTTTGGCTAATTTTATCAGAAATTATTACTTTCTTAAGTTAAAACAAATTGAGATTTGAGATTCCTTATTTGATTATTGAATTAGTGTCGCATGAAAATAATATATATATCAATTTGAAATTTAAATATATTTTTAAAATTGCAATTTGCGATTTCTCTCTATTTCTGGAACAGTTGAGACTTCATTGATTTTTGTAAGATTTGGTTAAGATTCAGTGTTTGGATTTGTGATGAAAGAAAAGGAGAACGATCTGTTTTCAGAACTGTTGGTCTCGGCAGATAGAATTGATTGGGTAGCAGCTAGAAAATCCTTAAAGATGCATTACTTTTCAAACTAGCGTCGCGGAAGCCTTTGAACAAAGATCAGTTGAAGAGGTTATGGATGGTGTTTGGAAGTTGGATGAGAAAGCATCATTCTTTAAGTTTGAGAAGAACATACCTCTGGTTAGTTTCAAAACTGAAAGATATCATGACAAGATATTAGATGGTGGCAGTCTATTGATTTCAGTGCATTACTAATGCAAAAATGAGAGTCCGGTATGATTGGGGAGGACTTTAGCAACGCAAAGATCAACATTTGGGTGCAAATACATTGGTTGCCTTTTAAATTAAGGCATGACACCTTTGCAAAGGACCTAGCCAGAATTGTTGGAAAGATTAAGGATAACTCTGGGTTAGACAGAAGTTCTACAAATAGTTACGGGGAGAGTTCCTTAAATACCGTATCGAAATGGATACAAAAGAACCTATCATACCCGGATTCTTTCTTCAAAAACAGAATCGTAAACCTATTTGGATTCCTTTCAAGTATGTCCTACCATCGACCTGTTTCCATTGTGGAAGAATGAATCATGACAGTATAGTTTGTGAAATTCGGGCAAGAGTTCCCGAGTATATGGTAAATGACTTCAGGAAAAAGATCATACTTAGAACTTTCCGGCATGGCCTGAAGATGAGGATAACCGTAACGATTATATATTAGTCTCTATATCAGAAGTAATGGGCTCGCAATCGGAGATGTTTGGAAGGCAGCCAGAATCTGAACAGGTGCTTGGGGCACAAGTGGGGCAAACCGTTACGAATCAAAAATTCGTTGTAACTGCCATTTTTGAATCTCATCGTTTGAAGGATATGGCGGGAATTTCAGACAATGATGTTTCAAAAGGAAAAGATGTGATGATTTATACTGAGACTGGGCTTGATATTATCAAACTGGACCAAAGGTTAATAAAAAGGCCCAGGGAAACACAAGTTATGCAACCCATGATAAGGAAGATGGAGAATAAATTCAAAAAGAAGACCCTTTGAGCTGCAAGAAGAGTTTCAGGCGAGCAATTGACTGATGTTCAAATTACAGACGTTTATGGATCGGTGTAGGCTGTTACGCAGCCTCGCCGGACACAATGAAAATCATTGGCTAGAACTGTCGTGAGTTAGGTCGTCCATGGGCAGTCAGGGCACTTAGCGACCTGATTTCATCACAATATCCTTCGATTGTTGGATTGAGTGAAACGAAGCGAATTCAAAAGATTGGGATGTGCTTCGCGTAAAGATTGGATTCCAAAATTGTCTTTCAGTTAACAGTGTGGGTCGATCCGGTGGATTAGAATTATTATGGAAATCAGATATTGATGTGCAGATTTGTTCCTATTCGAATTCCCATATAGACGCTTTGGTTAAGTCTTCAAATCCGTTCAGACTACCTTTTTCTATGGAAACCCAAGGACTGAAAGAAGGAAAGACACCTGGGAGCTATTACAGACTATTAAAGGAACGCCTACGTGGCCTTAAATGGTCTTCGCCTCTTCGGTGATTTCAACGAGATTCTTTTTTCTTGGGTGCAGCAAGGAATTCGTCCCAGAAACAACAGTCAAATGAGGTCTTTCAGAAATGTGCTGATGGAATGCAGATTAATTGACATTGGATATGACAAGCCATTATTCACGTTTTTCTAATAAAAGAAAAGGAAATCAGGAAATAAAAGCTAGACTGGACAGATTTGTGGCTAACAAAGATTGGCTGAAGCTTTTCCCCAAAGCTCAGATGTTACATGGTTTTGCAAATAGTTCTGATCACCTTCCCATTACTCTGTTACTAGATGGGGTCATAAAGAGGAAAGTCTATGTAATCAGCCTAGTTTTGGTTTGAACCTATGTGGTTCAGAGACAGAAACTTTAGATCTGTTATAGAATCGATATGGAGGGAGGTAAACTCAGAATTTTCTTCGCTGTCGGATAAACTCAAAGTATATGCTGATAAATTGTACGTTTGGAATAAGAATAACTTCAAAATGTTCAGAAGCATATAAGAGTCTTGAAAAATCAGATATCTGAATTAAGAGAAGCTCCTCGTACTAATGATACAATATCTAAGGAGGAAAAAACGTCTGCTAATCTTTATGAATGATTTTCTAGAGAAGAAATTCTATGGACAGAGAGCAAGAACCGATTGGTTCAAAAGTGGTGAACAACACTCAGCGTTTTTTAAGGCCAAAGCTTCAAATAGGAAGCAAAAGAAATTCATTGATTTTATTCAAGTATTTTCCATTCTCAGGATCTCATTGTGGAAGAATTCACTGATTACTACAATGATATTTTCTCTATAAATGGGGATAGGAGCTCTTGGATTAATTGGTATCAAACGATGAATGCTATCACATCTAGACTTTCAGAAGAAGATAATGCACATCTGTCCGGCTAGTATACTGAGGGTGAGATAAAACGAGCATTATTTCAGATGCACCCGGAAAAAGCTTCAGGGGTTGATGGTTTTTCAGCAATGTTTTATCAACGGATTTGGGAAATTGTTAAAGATGATATCTGTGAGGAAATTATGCAATTCTTGAACAATAATCAGTTTGATGAGAAGCTTAACCTAACTCAGATTATTCTACTGCCAAAGAAACAAGTATGAGACAAAGTTGAAGAATTTCAACCCATTAGCCTTTGCAATGTTACTATGAAAATAATTACCAAAGTTATTGCAAATAGATTGAGAGACTGTCTTCCCAAGCTGATATCACACAACCAGAGTGCATTTTTAAAGAATAGATTGATCTCAGATGACCTCATTATTGCCAAAGAAGCATGTCATTGTATTAGAAAACGCTCAAAAGGTAATCAGAGTGTTTTCTCTCAATAAAGTTGGACATGAGTAAGGCTTATGACCGTGTGGATGGGCAGTTTCTAAGAAAATTGTTAAAGAGCTTGGGTTTCCTTAATTCATGGATTAATAAAGTAATGATATGTGTTGAAACAGTTCGGTACAGGATCAAAATAAATGGAAAGCTGTCTGAGGAAATTTCTCCAAGCAGGGGATTGAGACAGGGTGATCCTCTTTCACCTTACCTTTTTATCATATGTCAAGAATGGTTGTCGTCTCAGTTAACCAAGATGCAGATTGATAAGAAACTGGAAGTTCGTTTGGCTCCAATAAGAACATTAAGGTTGAATCATCTTCTTTTTGCTGATGACTGTCTTATATTTATCAAAGCTGAATTACAACAAGTTGGAAACCTTAAAAATCTACTGAACTGGTTTGAAACTGTCTCAGGCCAAAAGGTAAATATAAAGAAATCTGAATTTTGCTTCAGTCCAAAATCTAGATGATTGTATGGTATCACTCTTCTCAAGTTATCTAGGTATGAATGTTGTTCTTAAGCACTCAAAATACCTAGGTTTTCCAATGGTTGTAGGGAATAACAAAATAGAAATATTCAAGTGTGTAGAAGAAAAAATGTCTAGTAAATTGCATGATTGAAAATCTAGAATGTTATCAGGGGCAAGACGGGAGATTTTGGCTAAGTCTTGTTTGCAACCAATTCCATTATACTCGATGGGTTGCTTCAAGTTTCCAAAAAATTGTATGTGATAACATGTTAGCCTTAGTTCTGAAATTCTGGTGGAATGGGGATTCAGATCATAAAATAGTGCACTGGATAAGGAAATAGATCATGCAAGAAGAAAAATGGCAAGGAGGCTTGGATTTCAGATGTTTTGAGGCTCTCAATTTGGCAATGCTCATGAAACAATTATGGCTTTTGTTATATTTCCCTGAGTTACTTATAAGCAAAATTATGAGACAAAAGTATTTCAGAAACACAGGTCTACTTGAGAGTAAACAAAGACAGAGAGACTCTTTTGTGTGGAAAAGCATTGTAAGTGCTCTTGAAATCTTTAAGCTTGGAAATTCTAATGATAATGAGAGGAAATGGATGTATGATTCATCGGGCGAATATACAGTAAAGTCTGGTTATGTGTTTGCAAGAAACTGGAAGTTGTCGAAAGGTCCTAATTTTGGGGAATGCTCAGATTGAACAGGAAAAGTAATTATTTGGATTAAATTCTTGAGATTGAAGGTACCAGATAGGGTTAAACTTGTTACCTGGAGACTATATTATAATGCTCTCCCAGTGTTTACAAAACTCAGGAGGATTGGGTGTAATACTGCAAATGTCTGTGTATTCTGCGATTGTAAGGATGAAGATGCGAAACACTTGTTTGTAACTTGCTGGTGGTCAAACTTCTTCTGGGTATCCATGGGGCTTAATATTGTTGTGTGAAAAAATTCAGATAACTGGTTTATAGCAGATTAGGTATGGTCCATTATTGATGATAAGGATCCAAGAATCAGTACAATGACAATAACAGGTATCTGGGTTATTTGGACTAATAGAAATATGGTGACTCATGGCAAAATGGAATGGTCCATTTCAGCTTGTTGCGCCAAAACTACTAGCTACATTTCTGAGTTTGCTTCGATATCTTTAATAGGTGGTGTTTCTATCGATGTCTCAAATTCATTAGGTACTGAATACTTAAGCTTTTTTCAGTGATGGATCGTGGTCGAAATCAAACAAAGAAGGTGGATGGGCTGTTACTAGAATTTTCGGGAATGAAATTATCGTATGTGTTGCAAATTACAAGAATGATTGTGTAAGTAGTTTCGAAATAGAACTGTTGGGTTTAATATCAGCATTGAGGCTTGTGTCGGATCTGAAATGTATTTCTGCAATGTTTTATGTTGATAATACAGAGGTGGTTTGGTGTATCCAAAGTGGTATAGGGTTCCCAAACAATTTAGCAGGTATTGTCCGAGAAGGTACTCAATTATAAAGTAACAATCAGGGATGGAAGCTTACACACATTTTCAGAGAGGATAACTCCATTTCAGATTTCTGGGCAAAGAAGGCTAGATTGGAAAAGTGGATTTGGGACAATGTTTTGGCAATTCCTTGTCTTCCGAAGGAGTTCTCCAGTTTGCTGAACCGAGGTTTTAAGTTCTTATAAGTTTCATGAGATGTTTAGAGCTTGTATTGTTACTGGTCATCAGTGTTGATGTTTCGTAACTTGTCTATGTTCTTTGGGCGGCTTGCCGTCGGAAAAAATAGTATATTAGTAATTTGTTGGACAAATAAAAATATGAAAATAGGATTATTCAAACAGAATGAGGTAGAGACACTACATCATACTAATTTTATATTAAAATAATATTTTTAAACAAAACTTTTATTGAAAATACATCATTTCAAATGACTGTAATTGGAAGCTCAATGTTGGAGATCCAAGTCTATTGGATCGTGCGAAGTTACTTCAAGATCGATGAACGGTCGATATTTTTATTTGAATGTTTAAATGCAGGAAACGGTATGAAACATGACATTTCAATTAATCACATAAAGGAAAATTTTCATATAACCACATGTATAACAGTTTTCTTCCAACAAC
>JAWWMW010015872.1:0-17980 GCA_035048345.1 Echeveria elegans
TAAGTTGTAGTGACTTTGTAGATGTTGTTGTTGCCGTGTAATGAGTCAGCTAGCCTTAGAACGATCCGCTAAAGAAACACATATTTGACTCTCTCTACTTAAATAGTCTCGGTATTTTCTAGCCGTTGCATAACTTATTTACTTTCTGAACAAGTCATTGCAAATTGGACCAATTTTGAACAAAGCCCAATAACTTCATCAAGACCCGTTGTGATGCATCTCGAGACTCGAGCTGACGACGAGGATTGCGTGAGCCTCCTCGACTTCGGATTGGCGGGAAAACTGAACTGCTCAAACTACGGTGATTCGAAAGCCGAGATAGATTTAGTTGGTTCGTTTTGTAATTGATTAGATGTGTTTGCAGGAAATCGAGGAGCGATCGACTGATGAGGTGCTCGGTTCGCATATGCAGGTCCGATTCGAGTTCCTAAATATGTTATGTTTAGTTTTGTTCCCTTGTAATTTCTTTGAAGTGATTTTGATTGAATGTTGTATGGGAAGCATTCCGAGGAGTTGGAGGATTCAGGAGGTTTAGTTGAAAATTAATAAGTTTTATATTTTTGTGATTAGTACAGTACTTAAATTGTGTTTGTAATTGGTATGGTTGGGACTTGCCGACTTTCGAGATGATTTGAGTTTCATGTTCGGTAAGATGTAAAAGCGCTTAAATATTTAGGTTTCGTTTGGTTGTGGGAAAATAATGAGGAAAAGAAAATTTAGAAAAAAAATAATTTTCTCATGAGAAAATTGTAAGGAAAATTTGATCTCATTTTGACTATTTTTTTCCTTACAACCAAACATACATTTCATTTTCACTCAAAAATTTTCTTTAATTTTTTCTTTCCTCTTCTTTTTTCCGGCAACCAAACGGGGCCTTAGACTCTGTTTGATTGTGGAAAAAATGAGGAATTTTTTTTAAAGAAAATATTTTTTTATGAGAAAGTTACAAGAATAATTTGATATCATTTTGCCTATTTTTTTGATTTTCTTTTTTACAACCAAATACACATGCTCATTTTCACTCAATTTTTTTAATTTTTTTAATTTTTTTCCTCTTTCTCTTTTCCACAATCAAACGGGACTTAATGAATTATTTGATGGAGTTGGTGTCTGGATTTTTTGCACGAAGAAGTTGGTATTCATATGTGGTTGTAAGGTAAGCGTGTTGACTGTTGACATATAGAATTATTTTATATGCTTGGAAAGGTAGTCCTTCAGATACAGGGCTGTTATTAGGCCACACTATAAGTGTACATTTCTTGTTTGATGTTCTTGTTGATGATACAGAACATGCTCAAAAGTTAGGACGTGCTGGCTTTCGTGACTTGGAATACATTTCTAATTCAACTCTCAGATACCAACATGAATATATGCCCAACTGCTCAAGCCTCCTGAGTCCTGAAAGGTTCCTTTTTTTCCTTTCTTTTTTTTTTTAATTTCATCTACTTATTTTGAGCTGAATTGAAACTGAATTGAATTGAACTGAAAGTTAAAAATTTAAAAATAATTCATCAATTTTATTATAATATAATATTTAATAATGGAAACATGAAAATTCATTACTTGAAAACTCAAATAAAGTAGAGGTGTGACTTATGAATTGAGAGAGATGGTTTTTTGCTTCATGTCATTCACATGTGCTACATATTATTTTATAATTATTATGTGCTTCGTATTATTCACATGATTGATAAGTTTAATTTAGTGTTTTGAAAGATCATTTGATGTTTTGAAAAAGAGGTGGAATTTTTTTTAAAGCATGCTTCAATCAAAAGATGTACGCCAAATCGATATCATACTTACGATATTTACGCTCCACAACTTTATTAGAATGCATCAACTACAAATCTCTATACTAGCACATGAACTGTTAAATGAGTTTGGAGATTATGATTTTTTTGATGACTATCGAAAAGCATGAATGAATCAGTTACGAGATACAATATCATTTCAAATAAAAAAAACAATCACGATAATGAAGATGTTGTGAATATGAACACTGATGAATAACTCATGTGATATTATATTTTGATTATGTATATTTTAAATATTTATATTTTAATTCTTAATTTTTATTTTGAATATATTACATAGATTATTTGTAATTTTATAAATAATATTTAATAATTAAATAGAATAAAATTGAACTGAATTAAAATTAAAATAAAAAACAGATGCGTGATATCTTAAGCAGACTTTGGGGATACAGCAGGGGGGGCCTTACAGAATAATGAACGCCACAAGTTATGTGCTCTATACTGACCTTTTAGCATCTGACCAAAAAAGGTTAGAGACCGGACAGCATCAATTATTGGCTTTCTTTGATTAAATAAAAAGTTTGGCATTGTTGTCTAATCGATATCATGGGACCCTCTTACCTTGTAGGACATCAAAGTCACGTAATGGTTTGACTTTGACCATGTTGCATACTTGCTCCTCGCCCACTTGAGACTATATAGTTCAAACAAGGATCCGTTCTTTTAACCTGAATTGAAATTGAACTGAATAGAAAATTTTTAAAATAATTAATATATTATTTTTATATATTATTTTTAATTTTAAAAAATAAATTTAACAATAATGAATGATTATTGAGTTGAGTTTCAAGTCTTATTATACTTTTTAAATAATTTTAAAAATAATGAATGTTTATCGGTTGACTTGAACTGACTTTAAATTAAATTCAAATGAACAGAACCTAAGTGACACCTCTGTATAAATATATGATCTTTCACGAGTACTGACATTAAGGCTAATGAACGTGTTAAAGTTTCTAATCATGCACAAAAGAAAGATTCGGTCAAGTTTAATGTAAACTGTAAGTAACCATGAGATATGAGCCCTTGAGTTCTACCGAAGGCCTTTTACACTGTCAAAACCTTTCACACATTTTGCGTAAGGTTTAAAAAAAATCTCTGCTCTGCCTAACCAATTACACTGACTAAGATACTGTTTACTTGCATTGCTTAAGACTTATCTTCATGTGGGTGGGAATTTACAGCATTGACTGAGACTTTTTTGTCCAATTAATGATACAGTTTCCTACCATCTCTTGCTGTTTTCGGTCTTGGAATCTAGTATGTGATACATGTTTCTTCCTTTGTTTCAACCTCATACTTCAGGTCATTGCTGCTAGGATGGGGACTGATACTAACTAGAATGCATCCTTTTCCATGCTATACACAAAACTTTGTCCAAAACAAAACAAGTTTCACCCTGGTGCATTTAAATTTTTTATTTAATATCGGATATATATCTTGGCAGTTGGGAACACCATAACATTCAAACGATATTTCAAGCTTGTCATTATCCTTTTAAACTCCTTAACTGGATCTATCTACGGACTCAGATGTATCCTCTCTCCTAATTTCCTATAATTTTTAGTATCTTTAACTCTTAGGATTGGAAATGCATATTTTCTGATAGTTAAGAAACTTAAGTTAGTGAATTCTACTCACGGAGTTTTTTTATCTCATGCATTAAAGTCTGTTTAATAAAATTGGATTGAATGTTTGATTTGAATTTTGACTATTTTGATTTCTCCCAAGTCCCAAATCTTAAAATATTCCAAACGCTTTTGCATTTTTTATGAATTCAAGAGCATTTACTGATATTTTTTTTCTGGTCTATTTAATGAATTATAGGGCATTAGGGTATATCCCACCATAAATGCTCTCTAATGACCCATGCTAAAAGTGTTTTTTTCTTTTCTTAATAGGACATGCATAAAATGAGATACTAAATTGCTGGCATAAACCAGCTACCTCCTCTGCCCAATCCTTTTTTCACTTTACAAGGTTGAATCTTCTCTAACTCACACTATTTTGTTGTTTTTATTTTCCAACAAATTATTTTCCTCATTTCAGTTTGTTATTTTAGTTTTGTGTAGACTATAGTTGTGCCTTGTCGTTGTCATCATCTTCCTAAAGAACGTCTGTTCCCATTTTTTTATATTTTATTGGCAGTTGTTAAAAGGAGGAGGGAGCTTTGGATTTTGGAATGGGAGGATGTATTTCAACACAAGAAGGGTGTGCCCCTGTAAGACCCAGATTGAGGAGGAAGAGAGGGATTATGAAGCGGTTAGAAAGTAAGAAGAGCAGAGTTTTTGGATATCACAAAGTTTCAAAAAATGTTGATGAAGATTCTGGGGAGTTGGATTTGGATACCCCTTTTGCAGGTCTTTAATCTTTATATTATTTAGTATTCACCCACTTTCTTCATTTCTTCTCACTTTTCATTTGGTTTTTTTCTTTTTCTTATGTGGGAAATGAAAGCTTTTAGACAACTTTTGTTTTCATTTTTGTAATGATATGCTGAAATCTTCTTCTTTGGATTAATTTTTGACAGGAAATACCAGTGAAGCTTGGTTGGAACCTAATCCATTATATGAGTCTGAATCCAGCAGCGATGATGAATATCACAGTGTACCAGGTATTCATGTATTTCAATAACCTTGAAGTAAGTTGATTTTTTTGAGTAGCTTGTTTGATTTTTTTTTAATGTGGTACTAATTGGCAGATATGCTCTTGGATGAACCAGAAGAATCACCATTAGAGTTTCCTTTGCCAAAAGATGAAATGAACGAAGAGAAGAATTCTAACGTTCATTCTTACTTTTCAAGTAATTTGATGACTGCACCAAAAGATTTGCATACTTACAGTTCTGCTGCCTTCTTTTCGAAAGATGTTGCACATAAATCTGATAGTTCAGGTAAAAGGCAAGAACAAGGTTTTTGTTGATGACATGTTATCTACGTTATATTGAAAGTCTAAACTGCTCCCTTTGCCAAAACACAGTCTTTCCGAGTGCCAAGAAAAAAGTAGTGCCAGATCCGTTCATGTCACTTGAAGTGCAGAGGAACACGGTGCTTTGTAAATATCTTTGCCTCAGTCATACATAAAGATAATAAGTTACATTCTGTTATTTGAAATATGAAAAGTGGTTATTCTTTTTAACATTGTTGTATGTTTCCAGTTTCTTCCATAATGATCCGAAACAAACCAATAGCCGGTACACAATTTCCTCTCTGTCCTAAAGGAAAAGAAATGTTGGATTCTTGGTCACCGATCGAGCCAAGTACTTTCAGGGTGCGAGGAATGAATTATTTAAGGTATATTTGCACTATTTTCGCTGTTTGTCATCGAGTTCGCCCAGATCATTTTTCAAATGCAAGCTATTCGCCATACTTGAAAACCCCTGTCGTTGCTACCGTCGAGTCTTTTATTCTTGAATATCCGCTTGACTTTTATTTTTGTCAGAGATAGAAAGAAGGAGCATGCTTCAAGCAAAGCTGCATATTATCCTTTTGGCGTTGATGTATATTTGTCTCATCGCAAAATACGTCATATTGCTAGACTCGTTGAGTTACCTGCCATAAGTTCTGCTTCCATGATCCCTCCTATTCTTGTCGTAAATGTTCAGGTATAGTGTCATTTTAGACATGAATTATTTTGTGTGTTCATTGTCCGGATTTAATATGTTTTTTTTTTTTGGTTTCTACAGATTCCCCTTTATGCTCCATCAATATTTCAGAATGAGAATGATGGAGGAGGAATGAATGTTGTAATGTACTTCCAGCTCTCAGAAAAATTTGAGAAAGAACTTCCTTTGCATTTCCAGGAGAGCATTAAGGTCAGACTCTGCCTCATTTGATTCAAATTTTTTTTAAAAAAAAAAAAAAAAAACTATAAGCATTCACGAAGAAGCAAGAATCACCCGAACTTGTTGCTGATGAGTTATTAATGCCTTTTTTACAACAGAGGTTCGTTGACAATGAGATTGAGAAGGTAAAAGGCTTCCCTGTGGATACAACTGCGCCATTCCGTGAAAGGTTGAAGATTTTAGGCAGGGTTGCAAATGTGGATGATCTTCAACTAAGTGGTACACAAAGAAAGCTTATGCATGCTTACAATGAAAAACCTATTCTGTCACGACCACAACACGAATTCTACTCGGTAAGTTACTTACTGAATACTCCATAATTTATCAACATTTGTTTCTTTTCTCAAATTTATGCTTTTCCATTTTCTGCAGGGAGAGAACTACTTCGAAATAGATTTGGACATGCATCGGTTCAATTACATCTCCAGAAAAGGATTCGACGCGTTCCAAGATAAGCTGAAAATCTGCATCTTGGACCTTGGCCTTACCATTCAGGTTTCCTAGTTCACATAGTCATCAGTTCTCATAACTAATGAAACATTTCTTTTCTTTTACTTACCTTCAATCATCTTGCGTCATTTACAGGGGAACAAAACAGAGGAGTTGCCGGAGAATGTTCTTTGCTGCTTGAGGATAAATGGGATTGATCATACAAATTATCGTCATTTAGATACAAGTGAAGAGATCCTTTAAAAGTATAGTAAGGGTTCTTTGAAACAATTACTTGATTGATTCGTCTCACTGAAGTGAGCATATGCATGCACTCTAAACATTATATGTTGGTAAATCTGTATTTTGCGGACACATCTGCTTTTCTTCTTCTTCTTCTTTTGAATAAAGATGTGATAACTGATATCAGGAATCACATCTGGCGTTCTTATACTCGTGACCGTGCTTGTTTTTTTAGCGACGGAATACAGGAAGTTCTTGTTTAAGAACTCCAGACTTGCCCTGACTGGTTTTCTTTTATAAAACATGATGTTATAATAACTGCTAAGGGTTGAGTCAAATCTGCAACTGTACGATCCTGAAGATCTAACTAGTTACTAGCTAAGTAGATGCACCTTGTTCTGGACTGCTTTTTTTTAGCTGCACGGTGCAAGAGGTTTACCGCATAGACCTTTGTTACCTGAAAAAACAGCTTCCAGGAAACTCACTGACCGGCTTTCCGCAAGGAATAGTCCCTGCTAAAAGATTATGGGACATATCTAACTCCTTAAGCTGTCTCAGATTCAGAAACTCATCAGGTATTTTACCTGTAAATATGTTCTGTTGTAGCTTCAGTTTCTTCAACTGAGTCGCATTTGCTAGTGATAGCCGTAGATTTAAGCCGAATCTGTTGTAGCTTAAGTCCAAACTCTGAAGTGATTTCAGCCTTCCTATAGAACTAAATAGTCTGCCTCTGAAATAGTTGTGCGAGAGATTATGATACTGAATACCGTCTTGTGTTTCTTATTCCTATATGCTCCGCTCCTGTTTTGAAATTGCTGTCAGAGAGATCGAGATACTCGAGTTGTCCTCGGGGAATTCTGTTCTTGATCTTGAAAATGTTACCTACAGACCCTGTCAGCCTGTTCGTGTGTGAGGATCCAGGATGCATATTAATTGTAGATTTGTGAGAGTTTCGGCCTTCGGGAGCGTTGGACTGAGCGAGTTTCTTGACAGGTTTAACGAGTAGAGCTCAGACAAGCCTCCGAGCCACAATGGCAGGCTGCCGTTGAGTTTGTTAACTGACAAGTCTAGCTCTTGTAATGAACTTGGAGTTCTTCGAAGAAACTACGGAGTCTGTCCTTCGACACCACAGCCTGCCATGAATAGCCTGCTCAGCAAAGGCAGTTGTCCTATGACCTATCCATATAGGAGTCGATGATAACCTTAGTTCGTTAAATGACACGTCTAGCGTCTGCAGATTGCGAAGACCTGACAATTCCACAGGCAACGGCCCTTGTATCAGGTTATGCGAAGTGTTGAGTATGATAAAGCTCAGACAGCTGGGAAAAAGGAATGCAGCATCTGGCCGGAAAACAGATTCTCCTGAAGGTACATCTCTTGCAGGTTCGACAAGTTTCCCATGACTGAAGGAATCGCTCCGTCAAACTTGTTGTTACCTAAGGATACTCTTCGCAGAGAAACCAAATATGCAAACCTGTAACAGTAGCGGAAGGTGTTTTGATCAAACGGTTACACTCTTGGTCATAGTCATGTCCTGTCCTCGGACGATGTAGGACATTTAAAAAAAAAGTAACAGTAGCTGAACTGGTCCTTGTTGGAAACTGATCTCGCCTTCCAGACGATTACTGTCCAAGTATAACGTCGTCATTGCAATCAAATGTGAGACAGAGATCGGAATGTTCCCGGTTATAAGATTTTCCGAGAGATCAAGCTCTTCCAATAGCTCCAACCAACCAATCTCAGCCGGAATACTTCTTGTTAAGAAGTTCCCATGAAGGTCAAGGCTCATTAAGTTGCGCAAATTTGTAAACTGAGTCAGGCAGAGGTCCTGAAATCTGATTCGAATGTACGGAAAGTCTGATGAGACTCGCAAGGCTTCCTAGGATTGCAGGAATAATCCCAGAAAACCTATTTTCTCGCAAGTAGAGCTCCTCCGGTTTCAACAACAGTCCCAAAATCTCAGTTATCAAACCAGTCAGCTTATTCACATACATTTACAACTTCCTCAAGTTTGGAAGTTTCAAACCAATGAGTGCCGGAATAACTCCACTAAGATTCACCAGCCCACCGAGATCCAAAACCTCTAGTGACGTAAGTAACATAACATCGTCAGACACCCAACCAGACATCTGGGTCTGAACAAGGAAATCTTCAGTACTGATAAACCCGGGTAGTTTCAGCTCAGTGACTCTAAAAATAACATTGTCACAAATAACACCTTCCCATTCAAAACATTACTCGCCTTCCCACTTCTCAAGCCTCCCCGACGTGTCTACACTGATCCCCACTTTGAACCCATTCAGCCCCATTAAATCATCCACATTACACACCTTGCTCGCAGTCGCACCTCCTAGCGTCACCAATGTCATCGCCACCACGGCAGCCCATACCTCCACTTCCCACCTCATCTTCGAGTAAGGATATCTTTGGGATGAAGCTTCTCACCGTGGCTACGGGTTTGGCTTTATCATTTGCTGGAATGGAGGGACTTTATCTTTAAGCAGATTTTACATTGCTCAGAAGTCATAAATGGCATTGGTAGTCAGTAAAGTCTAAAACAAGCATTGCGCCTCTAAACCGATACAGTCTGATATGTTTATTCGGATTAGTGACAAAAACAACTCCAACTAGCAGACCGTTGCGGATTTGCCATGTTCACAGCATCCAAAGCCTCTTTTATCCCTTCCGATCATTATGCATTGTAAGACGAAAGACATATTCAGTCAACAATTCTAGTTAGATTCTTTCTGGGTAGAAACTAGAAAGTAAAAAAGTAGACACTAGTGACGATAAAGTGAATGAAGTAAATCCTGCTTTTCCGGATAAGTTAGAATTTATGGCCCCTAGGATCGGAGCTAAGAGTTAAAAGTTACATATGGAAGACATCGGCCTCAAAATTGCTACTTTTATTTCGTAGTAGGCGATAGAGAGATATATTGTTGTTGATGAGCCAGAATCGGTGATTGTTTGTTCATCGAGAAGCTATTTTGGAGCGACTTAGGCAATGTCTTCTGTCATGTGTATACTGATGTCTTGGTGTTGGGTTGGAGCTTCTGTAATTCAAAATTGTACATGATCGGGGAACTTTGCAGTTCCGGAATAGACGTACTGCATCTCATCCTTCCAGGTCTGAAATGCGGCAGTGCAAATTGATGGTGAGAGGAGATGATGTGGGGATAAAAGTATTCTTGTGAGATTTTAAAGCAATTAGGAGTTGAAATATGCTGACCTGATCGCGAAACGTGATTCTGAGAGGGGGTACATTTGTTTTGTGTATGTCATTTCCTTCCGGCCCCCTCAAGTAATATTTGTCTCCAAGCCAGTGCACCTGAAAGGAAAACAGTGCGTGGAGGCGGAGTCGAGAGAATCAAATTGGGTATGGAAAAATGTTACGAGCTGGGGAACTTATACCTTATCTTCATGAGAAAATCCAGACTGGTAGACAGAGTTTCTTGCAATCTCGCACAAGTCACATGAAGAGAGCTTCCAGACCTGCAAGCCAGTTTTTTTTATTTGATTACATCTTGAATGTTAGTTACAGGAGACAATGTAGGATGATCAGTATGTGAAGACCTTGGCGGCGACACTATATTCCTCTACAAGTGCTTCTTTGGTTAAGTGAATTTGCAACGGATCATCACTTGAGAGTGAGACGTTAAGGCCACGCTGGAAGAACAGAGGGAATGGGTTGCGATGGTAGTCCAGGAATAGGGAATTATTGCTCAGGGGTGACATGGCTAGCCCAATCTATGACAGGGGAAATGAAATAACAAGGCAACTCGTGATGAGTTATGACAATCAATCATATTCAAAGGTTCCAGACATCCTCGTAAAATTCGATCATAGCAAAATGCTGAACAAACCTGAGCTAGATAATACAGGTACTGTAAGACGGGAGACTTTCGTAGAAGGATGCCGTGAGATATATTATGGCACAATAGGAACGCAGCCGCTAAGTGGTCAACATCGCCGGCCTGGTTAATAAGGAAACATCCATTTACTGATCAACTGTTGGGATCTGAAAACTCAATTAAACAGATGCAATGGAACAAACCTCCCCACAGTGAGGTCGGAACTTGATAGTTGGCAACCCTTTTGATTCACGCAGCTAAAAAATGAAACAAAGGAATATAAACTAGAGAAGTTACTGAGAAAACATAGAATAATAGGTGAGAGGAAGGAGAAGGTCAACATATAAAAGAAAAAACAAAATCTTTGCACATGATGGATACGAAAACTAGTTTAATACCTACCTTGTTGAGTGTGTACAAATTAGCGTAACAATAGTAGGAATAGTAGGCATAAGCTGGATTGAACTCATTCGTCCATTCTGCTGGGGTCGGCATGTGTTTGGTTGGACGCCTTTCCGGTTTACTTTCATCATCTACAAGATCAAAGCCGACAACCTGGCAGAAATGAAGTACACGTCTTCAGTACTTCCTATCCATGAATATCTCGTAAATTGATATCAGTTAAGGTTCATCCAGAAGCTTAACACAGGTCATTTGTTATAGGGCTTTAGCCTATTCAATTGGGCATACGAAAATAAGGCTTTACCATATTCCATTACTACCACGATTCTCACACACATTGACGAATAGACAATGTCTTGTTAAGCCAAAGTCAATAAAGTTGCACACCTGATTCAGGAATAGGTGTAGATGTGGATGGGAGTTTGGATCAACTGTGACTTCAAAAAGTGGAAGGAAGACGTTGTCCAATATATTCTGAAAGGATGTGACGATTCCCATCTTCCTGTAGATGTTGTACAATCTGGGTAACTACGCAACACAGAGCAAATCAGGCTCCGTTAGGGTAAGGGTAAAAAGGTAAAGTTCAGATGATTAGTTGATTACCATCTATATAGACGGAAGAGTTGTCAACAAGGTAAAACTACAGTATAAAGACAATCGAAGGAGTTGGAGTTGACACATGCAGAACATCGCCTATATTAAAATCAAACCTTACATGTTTATAATATTTCTCACAAAAGGACCGCACTAAATGCTAAAAAGGGCCTCATAGTACCTGTATCAACCAAATAGCATTCTCGCTATACAGTTTGTTGTTCACAAACCAACTGGCGAGTTGATCCCATTCACTTTGTTTCCTGCCATAAACAGAAACCCTGTACTCCGCCATCTAGCATCCATTGAGAAATAATAAGAAAATGATGACACAATATGAATAATGCTTAATTTATTCATTCAGTTTTTAAGCAAAAGTGAAGCACAGAAGATAGCAAACTCCACATTTTTATTGACACAAATACCTGGTATTTGCTTGCTTCAAGGTCTGACAACACTTCTTTAGTGACTTCTGCCAAAAACCGACCTGAATCATGAAATAAAATAACCCAAGTGAATCAGCTCCCTTGACATGGTTTGATAAAGTTCGCAGTAGATGAAAAAAAACCTAATGCAACGGAACCGAGCGATGTTATTTCTAATAGATTTGGTATATGTGACACAGTGACGGAAGTCACCTTGAATAAGATTATCCTGCTTCAAAAATATCTCTCTTAGCCTACTCTGTCCACAGGGATTATATTTGAGATTGAACTTGTCAAACCGATGAAAAGTAGTTTTATCAGCATGAACGTCCAGCAAGTCAACATTAAGATCATAACTGCCATAGGAATAAACATATATTAAAACAATGCCATGTAAATGAAAGAAGCTAGATAACATTTTTTCTTCACAAATAATACCCAGTAAAAGATTACCCAGTCAATTCCAAACTCTCAAATACTTCTCTGAGTGTAAGATATTTCCCATCTCGAAATATGACAACCTATAGAAGGAGAGAATAGTAGCAATATTCAGCACAGAGAAACTGAACAAAAAAAGTACTATGCATGGTATTCCAGTGGGATAATAAATATGATTACTGATAAACTACAAGGATTGGATTATAAATAATTGAGAAACAAACATGGCTACCTCATCAGGTTCTTTCCTCAGCTTAGACTTAATGAAACGGAGAAGATGCTTCTGATTCATGCAAGCAGAATGATGAATGTGCGTGTCAACTTTCCTAATATTATAGAAATCACGGTGAGGAGCACTTTTCTGAGCAAGGAACTCCTTATCTGCATTCACTAACATATACAGGCGGAATTTCTGTATCGTGTTCAGTAAATAAGCCAAGGACTCACAATATAAATGACAGAGTGAGGAACATTATATTTGTATCTACCTCTTCAAGAAGCCTTAGTCGGTGATGGCAAGCTGAACGTGTATTGCCAACCGACATTATTCTCAGAATGTGATGCAAGTCAGTAAAAAAATCTGTAGCACTGGGCACCGGAAATAGTTCTTCAGTATCTGAAAACATACATAGACCCATTATTGGCATGATCACAAGCGAAATGTGAAAGAAAAAAAAATGCTGAACTAGATGCCAATTAATAAAATTCAATTGCTGTCTATTTTCAACTGTGATGATAAAATGACAGTTTCAATATACTATTGGTGCTGGAAGAAAAAGATGTTTCTGTTGTAAAAATATGACGTAAAAATGAGTGAAAAAGGTGTGCCGTAAATTACAACGCATAAGTAAAAATGAAATAAAAAGATTTATATCTCCAATTGGGCGGGGGGCACGTTTAACAGTAAGTGCATGCAGGAGACAAGCCTTGGTTCCCAAATGAAAAGATAGATGAAAGAATCACCGTTTTTGCTAGCATACACACGGACAACTCCGTCAACCATTTGACAATGATGCTGTCCACAGAATAAGCATTGTATTAGCGAAAATATGTGAAGGAAAAGAGATGCATCTCTGTCACATTTTGTTAAATGCAAACATATAATTACTCACCGAACTTGCTCCACCGGGCACAAATTCATAAGGATCCTTCTTTCGCTCAGTTGAAGGAGATCCATTTTCTAAAGTTTTGTTCCATGGAGCAACACCCTCCTTGTAAAGATAAGCCTCCCTCAAGTCCAAACAATAACGGAGCATCCTACACACCTCTTCCTCTTCAGCGTTAGCTGTGTCTGAAGTTATTATACACAGATTATGAGATCGGAATCGAAGCATACAAATCGAGGCTGAAATCATCGGAGGGTACATGAAAGTATAAGTCTAGCAAGGTTACCCTGAATGATGGTTCTCAAAGATAACAACGCATTAGTAAAAAAGGGAACAATCCCTTTGGCGGGTGTTGCAGATGTATCTTTCTTGCCATTACTGTGTAACTCGGACGTGGTTTTTTGATCACCAACAGATGTTGACTCCTGATCATTACCATTATTTGCTCCATCAGTTACATGACTGGCAGTTGAGCTATGAAGGTCTCCATTTACAACCTACACCCATGTTTTTGCAATTTCATTTAACAAATGCAAAGATGTGATCCAGATAACAGAAGCAAAATCAAATCTCGTAAAAAAAACACTGCTTTAAAGTTTAAACATATCATAAGCTCAATTTTTTTTGGGACTGGACATTAATCATTACAAAGTTTTGCCTCGTTCATTAATTTTTCATAAATGGAAAAGCCTTCCCCATCACTAGGGAGCTGTCAAGTTATAAAATGAAAGCTATAGAAGAACTTACATGGCCATTTACTATTGATGACAAAGAACGCACATCCTCATTCTCATACGCTGCCCATTCTTCACCCTCTGTTTGCTCCTCATCAGAATCACCTTCCCCAATACCCACAGTTTCACGTCCAGATACTGGAGTCAACCTACCAACAGAACCTGCCCTTACACCAGAACCAGGATGATCAACCAAATGACCATCCCCATCCCCTGCACAAAAATTTCAACATGCAAAACATAAGCAAAAGGATTTCCATACCATATACATCAACATTTGGAATACAAGTTCACTCCTTCGATCTCCAAAACTACTTAAAATGATATATCATGCTCAAAACCATTTCTAACAAATAAACCCTAGCTCTACCCCTTGCGCAAAGGCCACTATTTCTCTTTCACGAACACTTGCAATGCAGCCAAATTTGTTTGCTGTTCCCTCAGTCCATTTCCATCAAGCCATAACCAGACAATTTGTACATTAAAGATAAAGAGTCATTCACCCCCATAACAAATTTCAGTTGCTCAAATTTGTTCAAATTCAGTTCACTTTAATTCCATTTAAAACTCCATTCAAGTACTTTAGTTGAACACTCGAATGAAGTCCAGCGTCAGTTGGATACAAAAAATAATAATTAAATGTCAAAATCAACTTTTCTATTTACCTAAAGGCTAAAACTAGCAAAAATGTATCAATTCTAACACAACTCACTAACCATCTCTTCTAGCGGTCCTGAGCGGCTTCAGCCCCTCAGGAATCAAATCACTCTCATCCCCACGCCACTCGGCTTCCTTATCCGTCCTCGCTTCCTCATCCGCCCAATCATTCACCACCACTCCCGCACTTGGCAAAGACGACGACATCATTCCACGTCTACCACTATAACCTCTCAAAACCCCACTCTCTTCAATCGACTTCGCCACAGCCACAATCCTCTCCCTCTCCATCACACAATCCACCACTTCCTCCTCATCATCCTCATCCTCCACACCATCTGAAAACTCATCCTCACCGCCGTCGCCGTACGCATACTTCAAATCGTTTTTAGGGCTTCGTTTACGGCGGACTTCGATTAGTCGCTCCATCACTTGATCGACGCTGCGTTTGTGGATGTAGAAAGCGGCGATCGCCATCGCGCATGCGCCGACTAGAGCTGCGACGGTTAGCTGCGCCGGCGACGTCGTCGATTTCTCCATCGTTGCGGCGATTAAATTATTTATTTTTAATGACAATGGGGTTTGCCTACCACACAGTGAGTGCAGTGTTGTAATTTATAGTTTCGCAATATTTGTATTTAAAAATTAAAACGCTGTTTTAGGAAAATAATATTTGTGTTAATAGTAAGTAAATATTTAATTTATTTTTAGTTCTGAATAAGCTTCATTTATTTATTGAAAACGATTTTGATCTATGGTCATTTTTCAATTAATCATTAATATATATTGATCTTCATTCCGAACTGCATTCTCATATTGTATATTATACATTGAATTCCTTGGAAACTTATAATTAAAAAAAAAAGCTTTATTTATTGACTGAGGATTAAGTGAAAATGACTTTTAGAATGAAAAATGTAAAGGAAATCTTAGTCATTGAGTTTATATAACAAACGGTGTGGATTTAAATACAAATAATAAAAAATCATATGCTCAAATTAAATACACTAAAAGTTAGTACCATCGTATGCATGAATATTTAATTAATACTAAGATTATCTTTTTCGAAGTCCAAGTTAACCTCGCTTTCAATTTGTAATTTTTCTTCATTTCTCTTCACGAATATGTAAAAACAGAAAAATGAATATTATAAAGTAAATACATGACGAGGAGAGTACATGTGTTATGAAATCTATAAAAAAAATATGAATATACTCAGTTAAATTTGAACTTAAATATCTTTATACAAAATTTTAGAATTAAAACATCCGAAATTCGTCAATTTTTTAGCTATCGACACCTTAATCACACGCCGTATGCGACTTTGTTACCCACCAATTTCCAGCTTTATGCATATGACATCAACTTCACGCGCACGAATAACACAACAAGAATGCATCGCTCACACGAATCAAGACACTTCCACCGTGCCCCAATGATGGAACGTATTTATACGGTCCAAATAGTCTTCAATTCCCGTATATTAATTCTATTTGCCTAGTGAAATGTTACTCTTTGGTAGTGTTTTGTTACGCAGGTATAAAAAGACCACATGAGCACAAAACGGCGTTAATCAAGCTTTTTACGGAAACTCTGGACATTAAGCAAAGTGAAGCACGAAGGAAGCTACACTGAAGGATCACGCGGACCCTAGGTCCGGGTAGAGTCCGCGTGAAAGGCCAAAATTTCTCAGAGAGATCACGCGGACGTCTGAAGGAAGATCACGCGGACCCTAGGTGTCCGTATAGGGGTCCGCGTGAAAGGATGGGCCCACCCACCATCTTTATTACATTTAGACCATGACCCATCTGAAAAAATTGTGCAGTCATTTGTTAAGGTTAAAGAATGCCCAAAATTAATATCCAGACCAAGCAAACATCTCTTCTTAAACTGATGCAAATACTGCAGAGTTCTAACACAGCAGTTATTAATAGTTTTAGGGTCTTTCCCATGAGTAACAAGATTTCTTTTATGCCAAATAATCCAGACACCAATGCATACCATAAGAATTGTTGCTGAATCTTCATTGATAAGTATATACCATACACAGTCTCCAATACCCCAGTTAACATCATTCAGCCACTGTTTATTTGAAAAGCCCAGAGTACTCCAAAAGCTTTTAGTCCACCAACAGTGGATAAAAAGATGAGATGCATCCTCCACATTGAAACCACAAAAACCACAGTTTTGAGGAATAGTGCAGCCTCTTTTTGATAAATTTGGAGAACACCGGGAGAGAATCATATATTAATCTCCATATTAGTAATAACTCTGCTTGGAAGGTGAAGATGCCAAAATCTGTTCCAAACCTTACTATTAAAATAGCAGTCAGATACTTCAGCATAATTAGCCTGCCTTAGGAGTTTGTATTTTCTTACCCATTCATCCACTTTTTACTGAATATACCCCCTGATTCAGTAAATCTCCATTTCCAAACATTCTCAAAATTAAGCTCTAATCCACCTTTAAACATATCCAAAACTTCCAAAATATTGTTCCTGGTTGTAGAACTACCTTTTTTTGGAGTGGCTTCAAGAAGATTTACATTCCTGAAATATTTTTGTTTGAGTATTCTACTCACCAGGAGATCCGGATATTCGAGTATTCTCCATAACTGTTTCATAAGCATGGCATTATTAATGCATTCAAAACATCTAAATCCCATACCTCCATGTAGCTTGTCCTATTGCATTACATCCTTCTTCAACCAATGAATACACTTAGCAGATTTAGTATCCTTATTCCACCAATAACTGAGAGTTAAGGCAGACATTTTCTTACAGATGGTTTTAAGAAATTTAAAATAGGTCATAGCATATAAAGGAATGGACTGTAATCCAGACTTGATCTGAATTTCTCTACCAGCCCAAGACAGTTTATTGTGCTTCCAGTCATTAACTCTTTTAGCTATCTTTTCTTCATAAATCCTGAAGGATGCAATCCTACTTTTTCCAACACTCATTGGCAGACCCAAATAGTTACCATGATTCTGAACTAGATTCATTCCCAAGAAACTTGAAAAAATATTGATCATATAGCTATCAATATTAAGACTGTAGGTAAATTCAGATTTTGCTGTATTTGTGTTCTGACCCGCCACATGTTCATACCAAAATAGTAGACACTTCAGCTGCCAAATCTGTTGAAGTTCTGCTTTGAGAAAAAAATAAGACAATCATTTGCAAAAGTAGATGATTAATTTTGGGCAGATTAGGAGCTACTCTGATTCCCTCCATCAGCTTTGCATCCTGCATAATTATTAGCTTAGAAGAGAATCATTCTTGGGTTAGGAGAAATAGATAAGGTGATAATGGGTCGCCCTGTCTTAGTCCTCTTTTTTGGAAAAATATTTCTGATAGCTGACCATTTACACTGATTTTGTATGAAACAGACTGGACACAATGCATTATTTTTTGTACCCAAATATAATGAAACCCAAG
>JAWWMW010016600.1:0-17952 GCA_035048345.1 Echeveria elegans
TCGTAATAAAAATGCCACTAAATGGTTGGATTTTGCATATTTGTTTTATAAAGTTTGGAACTTTTTAAAGTTTTTTTATAATTCTTTTGATTTTTTAAAGTTAATTAAAGAGAAACGGTGGCTTTTACTAAAAAAAATATTTTTATGGGTGGTTTTGACTAATATCGTATTTTACGGATGACGAATTCAAAAACACGTATTTTACGGGTGATTTTTGCTAATAAACCCTTTTGGTTATTTGGATAAAATATCGATTGACATTCAAAACAGCTTGTTCATCCTTCCTCGGTAACTAAACTGACATTCTTCATACAATCTATCGTAACACCATCTTTTTTCATGAAAAATTCATACCAGGTTATCGATAAACGAAGCTCAATGTAATCTTTTTTCTTTCTTCTAATCTCTTCATTCTTCGTAAAATGTAATGATGATTGACGACAACTTTAAATCCAAGTTCGAAGAAACTTCAATATCCAGTTTTTTATTGCAAGAGATCGTATTATTTTATGTGTGCTTGTTAATTCAGTTATTGCTCAGTTGAAGGTTGAAGTTCAACTTTAGACCAAAGAAGCAACAACCCATTACTAAAGAGAGCCTGAAAGAACGAGTCCTGTCAGCTCCAGTTCAGCCTCAAGTCATGTGTTGCATATAACATTCAAATGCCGGTAGGCATGCCATATCAAGGGATGATATCAAAAAGTGATTGAGAGTAGGGGTGTCCAAAAATGTCCAAAATTCAAAAGCTCAAACAAATGCCCTCCCAATTGTCTAAGCCCAACCGTCTTAAAGCTCATTAGAGTTGTGGGGAAGTTCGGTCCGTAACCTTTTGATTCTGGTTCGGGCGTCACTTCTCAGCCCAATAGCCTGGCCCAGAAGCCGAGCCTGTGGGCCTGCACAGTACCTTGTAGAAATCCAAAATCCCCCAAAAATATGTTCCGACCAACTTCACTTTGCTGTCAAATATATTCAAAAGGAAAGTTTATTACCAAACATCTTTGCATGTGTTAACAACCCTACTTTGGCCTGGCCCATTGAAGCCCATAAAAATTCGGCCTTTGATAGTCAATAGGCTTTCTTAATATTGATAGACACGGTCTGAACTGTCTTTTTTATTTGGACCACAATATTTTAGAACTCTTGGGTTGGGTCTATTGTTTTGAGGTTGGGCTCAGCCCAACCCAAGGACTATCCTAATTGAGAGTATAAAAGCTCGCTTCAATAGATGAGAGAATCTTTTCTTAATCTCATTAATGATTCAATCTAGATTTTCAAAAATATTTTTTATCACGTTCACTTTGATTGAGAGGTGTTGTTCATTGGTGTGTTGCAAGGTATCTGCCTAGGTGTTGCAACAATTTCTAATCTATCTATATAAAAGAATATCGAACTAACAAATCATACATTTACCAACAACATCTAACTAAATTCATACATTTACCAACAACATCTAACTAATTAAATCTCTATCACATAACTAAACCATTTCAACTAAATATCTAACTAACAAACCATACATTTACCAACAACATCTAACTAAATCCATACATTTATCAACAACATCTAACTAAATCACTATCACATAACTAAACCATTCCGACTAAATTAAAAATTAAAAATTTTAAAATTGAAAATTGAAAAATAAAAATAAAGAATAAAATTTAAATTAACAAAAAAATAATGGGATCACCACTTGTATATAATAAAACGATAAAACAGTCATTTTACAAATTATTTTGACTCGATTGTTCTTGGGATTCTAAAATAAAAGAAACATTAGAATAAGAACATATGTAAAAGAAAAACAGATTTTTTTGTGAAGAAAAATAAATAAATCTACTTTTTCGACTCAAATGTATTTAACCGGTGAAGTAGGAATATTTTGATATTTGATGCTTCCTTGAGACCGAGCAAGCACTGAAAATCCTCATTAACCATTTTCCATTTAATATATATTATTTCCATTAAAACTTAAATAATTATTGATTGGTGAACAAGCAGCAGCGAGGTACAAAGGGAGGCAGAAACGAAGCATCAAAACGCTGTCGTCAGCAATCTCTTCGTCGTCGCCGCCGCCGCCGCTCCACTTCATAATCGAATTGCCTGAATCCCTCCAGATCCATTCCGATCACTCTAAAACCCTGATTGCATCAACCCATCGTCATCGTCAACTCAAATTACAATCCATGGCGGCGGCAGCGTCGTCCGAAGCTGCTCCTTTGGGCCATTCGGTGATCCCGATCGTCAACAAGTTGCAGGATATACTTGCTCAGGTGAACAATCCTTTGGACATTAATTTGCCTCAAGTTGCTGTTGTTGGTAGTCAAAGTAGCGGCAAGTCGAGCGTGCTGGAGGCTCTTGTTGGCCGTGATTTTTTGCCTAGAGGATCGGATATTTGTACTAGGAGGCCGCTGGTGCTGCAGTTGTTGCAGATTAAGAGGAATCCTGATGGAACTGCTGAGGAATGGGGCGAGTTCCTGCACGCGCCTGGGAAGAGGTTTTATGACTTCTCTGAGATTAGAAGGGAAATCCAGGTAGGTTTTGTAGTTTCTCTGATTTTCTTCATACTATTTAGCAAATTTCACCAGTTACCATGTTTGTGAAAATTATTTGATCAGCGGTTTTATCAGGGGTATCTGTATGCATGCTGATACAGTGTCTGTTAGGAATTTACTAAGGTTTTATTTGTAGTAAGTTATTGAAAAGTAACTCATGATCATGATACGATTTTTGCATAATGGCCAGGCTGAGACGGATAGGGAAGCTGGAGGGAATAAAGGAGTTTCTGATAAGCAGATCAGACTTAAAATATTCTCTCCAAATGTTCTTGACATTACGCTAGTTGATTTACCTGGAATCACTAAGGTCCCTGTTGGTGACCAGCCATCTGATATTGAGGCACGAATTCGGACGATGATCATGTCTTATATTAAGCTTCCGACATGTATTATTTTGGCAGTTACACCTGCAAACTCTGATCTAGCAAACTCTGATGCGCTTCAAATAGCAGGGAATGCTGATCCTGATGGTAAATCAATTCAATAACCGGTTGTAGTATTGATATTTGAAAAAACCTGTATGCATGCCTTTTTGATGGACACAAGTCTGATATTCACTTCACTAACTTGTCAGGAAACCGTACTATTGGAGTCATTACAAAGGTATCGCTGTCTCATGGATGTGGCTTGCATTCATTGAATATAACTCTGCTGTAATCTTGGCTGTTTACAAGTTTTTTCCCATTGACTTGCAGTTGGACATAATGGACAGAGGCACTGATGCTCGCAATTTATTGCTTGGGAAAGTAATTCCTCTACGGCTGGGTTATGTTGGTGTTGTTAATCGCAGCCAAGAGGTGATTTTTTTGCCTTTTTGCAGCTTTTTGTGTTTGACTCCATCCCCCAAACCAGGATTTTCTCTATGCTACTGAATGATCTGTTATGCTTAGTTTGGAATTTGTCTTTTTGATTACTGGTGTGCGCTTCTGGATGATATTAACTGTGATTGTGCCTCTCTTTTCCTTGTGAACATCAGCTCATGTATATTTACAGTTTTCTCATAGTATCTTGATTATAACAGGATATTCTTCTCAACCGCAGTGTGAAAGATGCCCTTGTGGCTGAGGAGAATTTCTTTCGAAGTCGTCCGGTATTGTCGTCACTGCATCATAATTGGCTGGATACAGTGTCGGAGATTCATGGCTTAATTTATGTGTCTCCGCTGTGTAGGCTTACAGTGGACTTGCTGATCGCTGTGGTGTTGCTCAACTGGCAAGAAAGTTAAACCAGGTAAATAAGAATAGACGATCATAGGTTCATTTTGATGTATATATTTTTTAGTTCCCTGTTATTTCCTTCCAGTTTTCCTTCCAGTCGGCTCATGGTTTAGAAATATCTGCTTCCTATTCTTAATTTATCTGGCACCTTTTACAGCATGATGTTTGACCCTTTGTAAAACAAAAACAAATTCCTGAAGCTTTGATTTTTGGTTTAGATTTTAGTACAGCATATTAAGGCAGTATTACCAGCTGTGAAGGCTCGTATAAGCGCAGAACTTGTTGCTGTTGCAAAGGAGCATGCCAGCTATGGAGAAATCACAGAATCCAAGGTGTGTCACAAAGTTGTCATTTGTGTATTATGGATAAGTGCAATTGCCATGCATTCAACTTATTTGAAGCTCAGTCGTGTATCCCTTCTTTTCAGTTGTTGTTTTTCATATTCCGATGTCCATGGATTTCCTAGAAAATCATACGGTTCTGGCTTTTGGGTCACTTGCTTTCAATGGGTTGACTTTAATATTGTCTGTTCAACTGTTATTCATCAATGTTATCAACAGGCTGGTCAGGGATCTCTCTTGCTAAACATACTTTCAAAATATAGCGAAGGTGAGAGAATGTCTCTATTTCTCGGTGTTCTCATGATTTCCAAATACTGGACTTCATCATAATAGCATTCTCTTCAGAATGACAATGTGATGAATCTGGACTTCTTCATTTTATCATTCTCTTCTGTGACTAATAATTTCTTTCCTCTTCAGCATTCTCTTCAATGATAGAAGGGAAAAATGAAGAAATGTCAACATCTGAGCTATCCGGTGGTGCCCGAATTCATTATATCTTTCAGAATATCTTTGTGAAGAGTCTGGAGGTGTGTAACTCATTTCTTTTGATGGTTTGCATTCTTATGTTTCATCTGTCCTATATGTATTTTGGTATTTTAGGAGGTAGATCCATGTGAAGACTTAACTGATGATGACATCCGCATCGCTATTCAGAATGCAGCTGGCCCTCGTTCTGCTCTCTTTTTGCCCGAAGTGAGTTCAAATAGTGCTATTTCTCATTCGTTTATAATGGTCTGGTTGTGGATTTTAATATTTTTTCTGTGATAGACTGATAGTATCCGTTGGCAGCACTCTTAAATCGCGCTATCTTACAAGCATTTATTCATCTTGCAGGTGCCATTTGAGGTTCTTGTGCGCAGACAAATAGCCAGGCTGCTAGACCCAAGCCTTCAGTGTGCTAGGTTCATTTTTAACGAGTTACTTACGGTAGTGATTCTTTGCATTGTGTGTCATCATGTTTCTCGTGTTATTGGGGCTCAGACTTCTTGTTGGGCTGTTTGTCTATCCGCTACAGATCAGCCACCGATGTATGGTGAATGAACTTCTCCGTTTTCCCGTTATGAGAAAGCGTGTGGAAGAAGTTGTGGGAAATTTCTTAAGAGAAGGACTAAAGCCCTCAGAGATAATGATAGGTCACATTATCGCAATGGAGGTATAGTTATGCCTTTGCATGTCCTAAAGAATCAATGTACTGCCATTATCTATTCACTTTTCTCGTTCTAATCCAGTATCTAATGTTGTTCAAGTGCAATTACATTCGGCATGTCTAACTTTAGTATCTTAGTCTAGATGGATTACATAAACACTTCACACCCAAATTTCATTGGGGGAAGCAAGGCTTTGGAGATTGCAACTCAAGCAGTCAAGTCTTCTGGAGCATCTCCAGCTATTTTGGTAGCACCCAAGCAAAAGGTATGCATACTCATCTATAAAGTGTGTCTTATCAGCTGTGCTCTCGCTGCATATGAGTTGAGAGGTTGATAAGCCACAAATGCTCATTTACTTTTGGATGATTAGGATGTAGCCGATCATATTGATAAGGCGCCTTCCTCCGACAAAACTATAAAATCTAGGGTTATCCCGTCGAGACAAGTGAATGGCATTGTTCCCGAACAGGTATAGTAATTTTTTTAGATCCAGTGTGTAATTGGCAATTCATAATGATTTCATGTTTACTCAGTATGTGGTGTTCTTCCTTTGGTTTGAGAACGTAGGGTTTAAAGCCTGTTGCAGAAATTGAGAAGATTGTAATATCTGGTAATTTTCTGTAAGCATTTGCAAATATAACCTGCAGAATATTTTGAGTTGTGTATGGGCTCTCGGGTCTGTTTCCAGCGCACTAATCTGTATGTGTTCATCAAAATGATCAGGGAATTCAAGTGGTTCAAGCTGGGGTTTCACATCAATATTTGGCGGGTCTGGGAATAGTAGTCGAAATCACACTGCAAATAGCTCAGCCACCAAATCGCATAATAATGACCACATTCTAAATCTTGGTCATTCCATGTCTATGATCAATCTGAGAGAAGTAACATTTCTCAGTGCTCCTATCTTGTAGTGTTAGTTTTCCTTGGTACTAATTCTTTGTTTTACATGTTTTAGCCACCATCTGTGTTGAAGCCTTCAGAGACGAAATCAGAGCAGGATGCTATTGAAATAGCAGTCACTAAAATGCTTCTGAGATCCTACTATGACATTGTCAATAAAAACATTCAGGATGCTGTGCCTAAAGCAGTAATGCATTTTCTGGTAACTACTCTCTGCAGTGAATATTTTGGACCTTGGGATCCACCTTAAGTTGGAAGGCTACAGAAAAATTTGAGTATTGTGTCATAATTGTTTTTTTAGACGTACAGTATTATAATTAGGAAAGTTGAGTATGGAAAATTTGGATGATTGGCAACTGTTGAATATCAAGAGGTTGCTTCCGCATCTCTGAGTATTGGATTTGTTTCCAATAATAATGCCAGGTCAATCATGCAAAACGGGAGTTGCACAATGTGTTTATCAGAAAGCTATACAGGTATTACTAACACACGGCCAATCCACACAAGTGGTTCTGTAAGTTTATTTCTGTAGTTACTTTAAACCTATACTGGATATCAAAAACAGAGAGAGTCTATTTGAAGAGATGCTGCGAGAACCAGAGGATATAGCTAAGAGGAGGAAACATACTCGAGAAACTCTCCATGCTCTTCAGCAGGCATTCCGAGTGAGTCCTCGTTGACAACTCTGATGTTTCTTTGTGATAAATGCATTCACAATGAATCGTGTGTTGCCATCAATCAATTCTTTACTCTTGCAGACTTTGGACGAGCTACCCTTGGAAGCTGATACATTGGAAAATGGGTATTGTGGGGGTGCTGATTCGACAGGGCTCCCCAAGAGCCATGGGATGCCATCTTCATCATTCTATAATACATCTAGGGTCTAATAGTGTGCGACGCATTTATATCTTCTCAAAAAATCTCAAACCCTGATAGTTGATGAATCTAGCTTCGAAGGGCTAGTTAACTCTTATAGTTCCAATGGTGCAATAAGCGGCAATGGTACATAGTTTTGGTCTGGTACTTGAAGCAGGGAGGGACTTGCGAAACTCTTATCGGAGTTCAACTAAACTCCTATAAGATTGAGCATTACTTTGAATCCTATAATATCGAGCTTATAGGTCCGTTATTTTTTCAATGATCACAAGCAAATAATTGAAGCATACGACTTTACTTTTTTCACACACTAAAAACAATTTTGTGTGTGTTCGGTATTATGAGTCCGGCGTCCGCCTTCTTGTAGTTTCAAGCAATTTGAGGTTTATGTTGGACATGCGAGTGCATTTCTATAAGAGTGATGCTCAAATGTGTGAATGCAAGACCAAAACCCCATTCCTTTAGTTACATAATGGTACTTTCTGACTTTTACGTCCGTTAACACTAACGCTACGTGATCAAGTATTTAAAGAAGAACTTATTGATCCTTGTAGATGTGATAAAGTAATTTGTTGGATTAAAATAAATTCAATGGATTAATGAAATCCAATGGATTAAATAGATTCAACTCAATAATTATTTAATCCAATTACATGTATTAAATGGATTGGACATTTAAAATTCATTAATAATCCAACTAATCAATCCATTTTGGCACCCGGAGTAGAGTATATTGGTAACTGTAAATGAAGATACGGCGATGCAATACCAAGTTATTGATCAGGAGTGTGTCTTTTGTTCACACAGATAACAACTATGAAAGGGTATTTAAATTTCTCAACCTTTCATCAAAAAGAAAAAAAATTCTCAACCTAGTATCATGCCACCACTGAATATGTCGATGCGCCAGGAACACCTTAACTTGGTTTTCCATCGCTTTCCGAATGTTTTATTTGTTCTCAAGTTTAGAGGATTACTAACAACTTTTGATGTTAACAGGAGTTGGAACCAAGAAGAGAAGAACTTGAAGCATTGCTCATTCAAGGAGTTTGAAGTAAACTGTCTTTTCAGTCAAATGGATGCAAATGTCACCGGAGCAATGTACATATCATTTTTATATGGAGCCTCATCAGTTTGAAACACCTCGCGTTTGGTTCAAATGCCCATATTTCAACATTGCAGCTATGACTTTGTTACCAACTACGCAGAGTACAAGACCTTCATCCCAGTTATCATGCATAAATAAACACCAACTCTGTGAATCCATACGCAGCATCACCAAGTTCGAGTGGAACATGCACAAAAGTGTGCGTATCTTGGGAAAGAAATAAGACCGTTTTACGTTTTAAAGTAGCCACACCTTTCTCAGATTCTTGCAATTTTTATTTAACAGATGCCTGAACTTTGAATACCCATTAACACATTGAGGCAGTAACACTCGCAGTATGTACAGTCAGTTCAAAACAGTAGTTGACTGAATGAGCAAACCACAATTTGTCTATAAAGTGTGCATTGCCACACGCTTGGCTGATCTTATTCATCTTTTTCCTCAGCTATGGGAAAGATAATCTGCAGATGTTGTTTTTAAAAAAAATGTAAAAATATGAACTGTATGATATGACGAGTAAATGTTAAGAATTATGTGCTGACCCGAGTCTGAGTCTGAGAGAGGCATCATAGCTATCATCTTCTGGAGGTGGGCCTGTCGAGTTCCCTGCCATTGACTCAGAAGATTGACCCTGCTCAAAAACACAACTCCCAGCAATAGTTTGAACTTCAGGCACGCTTTCCAACTACAACCAATGATTGAATGCATATAACTTTTTCCTTCGTTCTAATATTCACATAGCGCAACTAATCTCTCATATCACATATTCATTTGTTTTACCTGCATCCTCAATCGTTCATTTTCCTTCATTAGCTCCACTTCCTGATAGCATATAATCAGTATAATGTTCTCATTCCAATTGAGTGAAGATACAAAATTGTGGTTTTGTATTTAACTAGACAATGGATATATAGTACATCACCCTTTGTTGGAGGGCAATGATCTCTTTCAGAGCCTTTTCGCCCTGAAAATATCCAAAAATATAATAATCTGAACTTTAAATGCACGAAATGATATTATTCAGTGTTCAATAATATACAAAGAAATTCAACTACGGACCTTAGTCTCCACAACACGAACTAGACCAGCTTCCAACGATTTTTCCAGTTGGTTTAATTCTTCCAAGCTCAGCTCCTGAAGATGTTCCCCTTTCAGTTTCCTGTTTAATTTGAATTTTATTCATTCACAGTTCAGTAGATTGCAGTATTGCTGTACGTGAATGTGCGATCACATAGGACCCTAATTTTAAAGTGGCACAATATAATAGAATCTGATTAGTGTTTTGCCTGAGTTCATTAGTCTTCTCAGAAAGCTCCTTGCTTAGCATGGCATAGGTGCTACATTCAAGCTGAGGAAAACAAAGGGTACATGATTATATAAGTGAATGCAAAGAAATCCAAAGTTGCAACAGCTTAGGAAAAATAGACTAGTTCATCTTACTTGAAGCTCAAGCGAGGGTTGGTCCACCACCTCTTTGTTCTCACTCTGTAAGCTACGCCTCTCAATCACTTGCTTCATACTTCATTATCTCAAGCAGGATTGGGAAACAAAGTAAGGTCAATTTACTGTTACAATTTACACATAGAGACATGGAACCCCAGTGACTATATACATGCATTTGGACCTTAGAGAGCAAAAAGTAAGTCTGAAAAGAAATATATGATGAACAAACTAAAATATATGGCCTTAAGGATAGAATGCAGAAGAAGCTTTGTAGTAGGTATATCTCATCTGCAGATCTCACAATCAAACAAAATATGTCCAGTAATTTAGCGGACATGCATCTTCGATATTCTATGGTAAAGATATATAGATAGCCATCTACAGATCAACGTATAGGCAGCAAATAAACTATACATGCCACTTCATACGAACTGATCAGTTAAGCCGCCTTAAAAGTGACAAGAAAAGTGTCCCTTGATCAGTCTCGTCATGCATAGTGTGGTCAATATTGTAACCTAGCGCTTGAATTTAATTGCTTCTTTTATTCAGCGCCAACTTCAGCAGATCAAAGTGTTATTGATAAAAAAACCAAACGCTGGAAGTGCTAACATCATTACATATATGTGTACTCTCACTTTTTTATGTCTTGAAGATTTAGCTACTTGTGTCGAATTAAATGTAGCATGAACAAGTTCTCCTATCGAAAAAACAATTTCAAATGTAGAACCAAAACACATGGGCCATAAGACTTTATATATTAGGAAGCCTAAAAATGTACGAATAATTATTTATATCACGGTAACAGAGGAAAATAATTAAGATATATGATGTTCTCTTATTTACTTAGACTGACACTCTCCGTATCTCCTATCGTGGGGAACCTGAATCACACACGCAGCTAAAACCTTTTACACTAACTTATACAGATCATAGACACACAATGAAGAGAGTGCAAGACTATCAATTACTCCCGGACAAAATGACAATAACACTGAATATTGCGGCCATTGCATATATAAGAAAAAGGAAAAAAGACAAATTGGGGCCCCGAGCTACCATGACATTCCAAATTACGGTCCGACCTATCGATTTTTCCAATTTACGGTCCGAACTATCATGTTTTTCCAATTTAGGGTCTGAACTACTATAACTTCTCAATTTACAGTCCGAACTTTCAATTTTTTTCAAAATGAGTATCTGAATTACCATAACAATACTAGGTTCGAAATTTAAAATGCTTTTTAAAAATTTGTTATATAATGAGTGTCCGAACTAATCAATTTAAGTAAATTTAATTTATCTTATCTAACTTAATTTAATTGAAGTTTAATTAACTTATAAAATGTTTAAAAAAACTTTATAAATTTAATTAATAAATTTAAAAACGGTCACCATGTTTTAAAAAAGCATTTGAAATTTATTCATATATCATACATGTACAAAACAACCCCTGACTCAAGGCGGATGCATTCAGGACGACTCGTAAATTAAATTTCAGTTAAATTAAGTTAGATAAGATAAATTAAATTTACTTAAATTGATTAGTTCAGGCACCTAGTTTGTCATTTTCGCTATATTATACAACAAATTTTAAAAATTATTTAAAATCTCAAAACAAATATTTGAAATATGATTATTTAACTTGAAACAAATAATTTAGTTTTTATTTATATTATTAAAACTTTAAATTAATTGATGTTAAATTAGTTTCTGGGTTGAAAGTGTTTTTTATTTATTTTGGGTTAAAAATTGAAAGTTAGGACCGTAAATTGGAAAGTTATGATAGTTCGGATCCTAAATTGTAAAACATGATAGTTCGGACCGTAAATTGAAAAAATTGATAGTTCGGACCATAATTTAGAAAGTTACGGTAATTCGGGATCCCAATTTGTCTTTATGCCTAAGAAAAATATCAGTACTGATGCAGACGGATAGGAAGACATTATAGGGAAGGACTAATAAAGAAGAGACCTTGAACTGGAATACTGGAAGAGTTTCCCGGTGGCCGAGAAGACCATTAGAGCAATTTCAGCATCACATAGAGTAGCAAGCTCATGAGCCTTCTTGAAAAGCCCTCTCCTTCTCTTGGAGAAAGTCACTTGCCTTGCTGTAATGTTGTCAATCTTCTTAATCTGTATCTTCTGCCTCACCATTTTTGTCTAGCTGTCCTTTGTTTCTAGCTTGCACACACTAATTCTTGACCTCTCTCTTACTCCCTACTTAGGGTTAGGGCTTACTCCATACACAGCAACACCTGACCAAAGTAAAGATCCGATCAAAATTATTAGACTAATTTACAAGATGTTGTTTAAATCAAGTAGAACTCGGTGAAAGCTTGACATATGACACATAAAATATCAGAAAGATGAGAATCAAGAACGAGGCAAGTGGCAACACCCAAATTGGGACATAGGAATGAGATAATATTAAAAAATTGTAGCAAAAGAGACAGAAACTAACTATAAATAGAAATGCCCAGAATCCAACATTAATGAACAAAACAAAGCTTGTCAAATTAACATAGTAAAGAATCCAAGCAACATGTTTCCATATTTAGAAACTACACATCTGCACAAAAACAAATCTATTAGAGAAGAAAGAGATGGAGAGTGAAGGAAAAGGAACCAACCCTAGTTAACCTCTTCATGACTCATGAGAGAAAGGGGAAATTGTAGAAGATAGAAGTTAGAAGGTGTGGTAGACAGAGGGAGAGAGAGAGAGAGAGAGATGAGAGATGTGAACCAAAATGAATAAAGGTTGTTTCAATTTAAAAGAAAATATGGAAATAATTAGAAAAATGAAATTTTAATAGCTGGGGTTATGACGACAAACAAGATATTATTTAGATGAAAGGAGCCTCCTCATCCACAATCCCAGGTAGCTTGGCCTGAGGGGATTAATGTCAAATAAGTACAGTCAGAAAGTGTTACTCTCTCCATCGTAATTTTCTTCTCATTTTCCTTTTTAATATTTTAAAATATTTTTCTCATTTCTTTAAATAATTTTTTTTCTTATCTACTATCTCTCCAATCTATTTATTTTCACTCATTTTCTTTTTTATTATTATTTCACATAATTTATTTTTAACTTATGTCAGCTACCAAATGAGAATAAAATTTTAGGACGGATGGAGTATTTTTTACTGAGGGAAGACCTATTTAGATTAGTTGGTGGTGTATACATAATTTATGTTATGTTTTCTAGGGGATTTAGATGAACCTGAACTCTTTTATGGCTAAAAGCATTGGGCTTTCATCTTGTTGGCCGTTCCTAGTAAGTAAATATGGAGTAGTATTTACTGGTAAGACAATTAAGTACTACGTACATTGTTTGCTTTATATTGTGATGCAACTGGTTCGCAGGCCACTTCAGCTTGATATGTTTTTTTTTTTTTAAAGTGAGAGGATAATAATCTTGTCTCAATTAGCAAGCCTCTAAAGGTTAAAAATTACAACAGCATTATCTTAGCATACCAGCTTTATCTCTCTATAATAGCTGCAGAGAGAAAGCTTGGATTGAATGGACACACTGAAAAGAATTTAATAGCAACTTTTTGGCTTCATCAGATCTGATTGTACCTTCCTCTTCCATCTTCTTTTCTCCTTTAATTAATGAAAATTTCTTATAGCTCAAAAAGGACACTTACAATTGAAAATAAATTGGACATTTACCCATCCCTTAATAGAAAACCATCCGCCAACGCTTTCTGTGAGACAAAAGATAGTTTTTGTCTCATGAAAGACAGAGCTGCCGGTGGCTCCATACCTTTAGCCTCAGCCCATCTCGCCGCCACCGCCCTGAGCAGCCGATCCGCCCGTCCTCCAAAGCCACCTAAAGATTCCATAATAAAAGGATCAAAAATAAGACCATTAGCAGAACAATCAGCCTCGTACTTTGAAATCTTTCTTTCCTCAGCTTTCCTAGCTGCCGCCCCCGATTCCAATGCAACCACTTCCCCAACAAAGGGGGATACAATAGAGACATCGACGCAGAGATCTCTGCCACCGTCCCAGGCGGGCACCAAGATATCTGCGGGCTTCTCTCCACCCCCTAAAAATCAAGATATCTGCGGGCACCAAGATATCTGCAGAGATTGTTTGGAGATGAGGGGTTTTATACTGTGTATGTGCAAGGCATTTTGATATGGAGACGTGAATTTTTGTGAAAAAAAATCAAGGTTTGGTGTCCGAAAAGTGGATTCTGATTGGTCGGTTTTTGAGGGAAGGTGGGGTCCGTAAAAGGATCTGGTCTGTGTGTGATATTTCATCCGTCTTTCTTTGGTTCCACTCTAATTCTCTCAAAGCCTTCTTTTTCTTCTTCTTCATCCGTTGCAAATATCAAACCGTCACAAAATCATTCCCAGGGCAAAGTTTGTCTCCCCGTGTGTTTTGTTTGTTGTCCCAAAAAAAAAAACTGAAATGTTTATATACTGAAACAGGAGAAAGGTTCTTTTGAGAAAAATATATTATCTGAGAACATAATGATATTATACAAGCCGTTAGATTTAATAAATGCAATGACCGGGATTATGACACGTGTATGAAAGAGAAATTAAATCAAACGACTGAAATTATGTCTTTCTATCATCAGTTAATATGTGGTCTCTAAAAAAATCTTTCTCACTGAAACAGAGTTCGTGTTTGAATTCTTGTCCAGTTTGGAATCTCTTCTTCAATTCCCAACTACCATGTAGCAGCATGCATGTGTGACATTTTAGGTTGAGTCTGCTAAGACAAGCATAGATGAAGACTTTTTTGCAAACTGAATTAATTGAACTAAACTCTATAAGTTGATTATAATTTTGGGTTTATTAGAATTCGCCATATGTAAAATACGGATTTTTGAATTCGTCATCCGTAAAATATGATATTAGTCAGAACCACCCGTAAAAATTGTTGTTTTAAGAACGCCACCCGTAAAATATAAAACTTAAAATTAATCACCCATCACCGTCAATTCTAACGGTACGTTAGAATATGTGTAAGGCGCGTGAGACGCGTTAGAATATGTGTAAGGCGCGTACCGTTAGAATTAACGGTGATTGGTGGTTAATTTTAAGTTTTAGATTTTACGGGTGGTGTCCTTAAAACAACAATTTTTACGGATGGTTCTGACTAAAATCATATTTTACGGGTGGCAAATTCAAAAACCCGTATTTTACGGATGATTTTTTTGTAATAAAACCTGTAATTTTTGCAAGTTCTAAGATTAAAAAAGAAAGAAAGAATGAGTTTCACTCCTTCAAAATTCAATTTAAATACTTCAATGAAATATTGAATCCAATTAAACGTCAAAACCAAGCTGTGTGCAGGATCGAAGTGATGCATTCGATGGTTTTCTCAATCAGTGCTATTTATTTTGTACATCAACATCGTTACACAACCGATACTTTCATGGATTAATTTCTGGCCTAATAAGAAGAAGAAAAAAGGTGTCATTTTCAGAGAAGATTAAGCTTCATGTGATGAGATATGGTGAGGCCGACCAAAGGGAGAAATGTGTAAGCTTTCGGTTAAATTATCAGAAAATAAATAAAAATACTGGTTTGATCACAATTATCAAATCAAATTTTTTTCGTATGAAATTAATAATCACAACAATCAGAATAATCAAATCATATTTTTTTCGTATGAAATCAGATTATCAGTAAACCAAAAATCAGTGAAAAGTGAAAACCATAACCTTCAAATAAGTTTCGGAGTCGAACCCTATTCCCTAACCTTCAAACTCCGAAGCTTCGCAATTCAACTCCCCAGCAATCGCAATTCACACCCGACCTTCACGCAAATCGGCGCGCCCCTTCTCATCCCTCGTCGTCAGCCCGACAGCCCTTTTTCTAACGACGCCTATTGCCAGATCCCTGAGCTCCGTCGATCCCTTTCTCTCTTTTTTTTTTAATTTTGCTGCAAAACGACGTCGTTTTATTAATGCTGCAAAACGACATCGTTTTGCAGCAAAATTAAAACAAACAAAAAGGAGAAGAGGAACGACATAGCTCTCGCCGGAGAAGGAAAAGGGCAACGGCAGGGGCAGGATTGATTGTTGGGCACCATACTACTGAAATTTTCCGGCCATGGTGGGGTCGGCCGACCCTACCCGACCCCACCTGGCTCCGCCCCTGCATACTAGAATGTTACAATATATGTATTCTTTCCTAAAAAGCATAATCTATGCACCCAAGATAAAATATTTTTTTCATTATAATTTTATTTTATTTGTTCACTTAACGTCCATCCAACAACTCAATTTATGTTTTTTTTTAGTGTCATTTTGGTTTAGGTATGCAATGATGTTTCGATTACCATATTGTATTTATAGAGAAGGGTTTTTTAGAGATCACAAATTATCTGAGGATGGAATGAGCAAATTTTCAACCATTGATTTTGATTAAATCAATGATTGAGATTAAAATATTTTTTTAAATTAAAATAGGAAATGAATTAGCACAGAACACGAGGTGATGAAATTGTAAAGTTATCAATCTCAACCATTGATTTAATCAAAATCAATAATTGAGATTTGATCCTTCCGTCCTCAGATAAATTTGTTGTCCTCAGAGAACCTTTCTCTGTATTTATAATATGTTCTGGAACTTTCGGATACTTTTATGTAAAAACCAAATGAGCAGTACTCAACTATTGTTTTGAGTGGATCATCTAAATGTTATTAGTATCAATTTGATTGAAATTCACGACATCAAGATACACATTGCAAAATTAGAAGATGATCCAAAACATTGAGTAACTTAAATGGACAATTAGTTAGGTACAATAAGTGTAATCTGTTCACCTTGTATAAAATACACATTATAATATATCAAATTGCACAAAATTATCATCATAAAATATTTTTCACTTATATCTATATAAAATTTAAATTTAAAATGACCACCTTTGTTAATATAAAAATACTTATAAATTTTTTTAAGAATGAAAAAAAAAAAAAAATTATACCACATAGAAAGAAATTTTATTAAAGTTAAAATAATTTAAAATCTAATAAACATTAATTTTTCAGAGAACAAAAAAATTTTAAAAAGAATTTTATTTTTAAAATTCAAAACTTTTTTAAAAATAGAAAATTTTCAAAATGAACCAAAGTCAAACAATTATATATATATATATATATATATATATATATATATATATACTAGCGTACCTCCCGTCGTCTCGACGGGTATGCGTCGTCCTGATTTTAATAGGCCGAACTCGTGTGTTGTTTGTAAATTTAAATTTTTTAATTTAAATTTAATTTATTTTAATTTTAATTTTTAATGGGCCGGACCCGTGAGTTTGATGAGGGATGAGAGATGATGGACTGACCCACTGTTTGGTTCGGACAACACTAACGAAAATTTTGTTACTAAATGTGGCTGCTTTCGTCACTTCCAATCTCTATTCTGTTATATATTAGATATATATATATATATATTATGTTATACATTTTTTATTTTTAAGTTTTTTATATTAACAAATGTGGTCATTTGTTAACTTTAAATTTTATATAGGTGGTTAAGTAAAAAAATATTTTTATAGTGATGATTTGTGCAAAATTGTATATTAAAGTGGTGATTTTGTGAAATTAGCTGTAATTCGAAACATTATCTCTCGGGACGAGTACTTTTATAGAATCAGAAGATGCAGTGTTTCCAAATGTACAAAGCCTCTCACGGACTTCTCATCATGAATGACCCTTTAACAATCCACCTTGCTTCGACATTAATATTCTACGACTATGAGTTACTCAATATCATGAAAAATAGTGATCTTCAATCCATTAACGTTAATTTTTTTAGTTTTTATAATTATTAAAGAAAAATAAATTAAGTTGACTAAATATTGGTGAGAGTATATTATAGTGGTGTTTTGTGCAATTAACTCTAATTCAAAACATAATGTGAGATTTTAATTTAATTACTAAACAAAATGGGATTTAAACAAATGGGCATAAACTTTATAAATGGTTTTAGCGACGGATTTTAAAAGTTTTACAAACGAATTTTTTTCGTCGCTATATGTATGTTGGTGGACACCATTCTATTATATAGACAAATTGTTTCAGGAGGCCAACCAGCCTGCGTAGAAAAGTGATTCTTAATAGAAACGTTAGTAGTCAATAAGGAAAGGTCATAATTTCGCACGATGGTTTCTTGAATAGATGGTTCATCTCTGGGAAAGGAAGTAGAGGAGGATGAATTTAATGTATCACGAGTTGAATATGGCTGAGCAAATGGGAAGACATCTTCATCGAAAATGACGTCCCGAGATATGTAAATGCGATCGGAACGACATTCAAGGCGAAGGTACTACAACCAAGAAAAACACACTTGGTGGAATGAAATTGCAGCTTATGAGAGTT
>JAWWMW010016706.1:0-17947 GCA_035048345.1 Echeveria elegans
ACATCGACTAAATGTTCCGCCTCTGAACTCAACGATCGCCTCCACCTCCACCCTCGATGGCCTTCTCCTCCTACATCATCTACCCACGCCGCAGTTGCGGAGGCTGCCCTCGCGCTCTCCTCCGGCCTTCTATGATGCTGGGACCTTTGGCGGACGGAAATCTTCATGGGCAACAAACAATTTCTAGCGTCACTGGGAAGAAGACCAGCAGCCTCTGATGCTGGAAGGAATTTCACTTTGCCTTTTGTTGGTTCTTTCATCCTCATTTTTTGATGTCGCGGGGACTGTACATAAGTCATTGTAGGCGCTACAGAGAGCTCCCAGCAGCCTCTCCATCACCTCAGAAACAACCAGTTAAGCCCCGCAGCTTCCACACCCCAAACCCCCTCTCCAAACACATCCAATCCACCAGAACGCACACCACCTCAATCCCCCAATAGCACATCACTAGCTCCTCCACCATCCCCTCTACACCTGCCTCTGCCGCAACCCAATCAATCACTTATCATCAGCTCAAAGACTCAATTGTTGCAACAAATACGCATCAAAGCTTACATCTTTAACAATACCACATCATCAAGCTCAATCCCAAAATCGAAACACAACTCTTCAAAGTTTTCTTGAGCTACAAAAATCGCACAAAATTCAAATCAACATACACCTTAGATTAGAAGCTAAACAACGAAATCAGAGAATGATTGATTACTTACTGTAGACTTGGCCAAGGGCCTCGTGAAGTCGATCTCTTCCGACGCTGACGGCCGGCATAGCGACACGCGTTGTGGATTGGGTCTCGAGCAGAGCTGTGACGGCGTCAGCGATGTTCTTGTTTTTAGCTGTGACGGAGCCAGGAGTTGTGAAAATTGGGGGGTTGCGGATGGCACCGACAATGGAGAAGATGAAAAGGAGAGAGGAATCATCCAACAAATAGAGACCGAGCAGATAGTTGCAAATATGAAACTCCTTTAGCCTGGGTTGTATAATTTTATAAATTTGCATCCTGCGCTGGAGATGTGAATTTGTATTTTTGGGTTGTATATGATGACATGTGGGTTTATTTAAAGAGAGTGCATTTTTCATTAAAACACAAAATGAGAGATGAAGTGCTAGAAAAGGTACTAGATGAGGAGGTGCTAGAGAATTTCATCTCTCATTTTGTGCTTGATTTTGGAGGAAATGGGAGAAAGTACTAAATGAGAAGGTGCTAGAGAATTTCATTGGTGCATATGCCCAATTTTGGGAGATTTTTGTGCTTGATTTTGAGAGATTTAGAGGAGATGCTCATGAAGAAGGTGTTAGAGAATGTGTTCTGGTGCGGATGCCCTTACAAAGCAATTAAAATTAGTTTCACAACTGCTAATCATATACTCCCTCCATCCCATTATTATCTTTCTATTTGGTAGTTATCACGGTTTTTAAGAAAATTTATGTTATGTGAAATAAAAGTAGGAAAGAGAATGCGTAAAAAGTGAGTGAAAAGTGAATATATTGTAAAAAGTAGGAAAAATAATGAATAAAAATAAATAGATTGGAGAGATAATGTAATTGTGAGAAAAAAAATTATGAATAGAATGTAAAAAATAGGAAAGAGAATAAGTGGAAAGTGAATAGATTGGAGCGAGAGTGTATGTGAGAGAAAAAATTATGAGTAGAATATAAAAAGTAGGAAAGAGAATAAGTGGAAAGTAAATAGATTGGAGAGATAGTGTAATTGTGAAAGAAAAAAATTTCATTTAAGAAAACGAAAAGAAAATTTTGAGACACCAAATAAGGAAATGTTAAGAAAAATATGGGACGGAGAGAGTAGATTATTATTTTTGTTATTATTATAATCGAAGGGGAAAGGCTATAAACAATAAACACTGTGCCAGGCTGCCAGCAATGATTTATAATTTATCATAATAAACACAAGCAGAAAGCATGCTTCACTGATTTTCAGTTCAGATGCAAGCCTTGCCCTTGTTTCAATTTCAACCCCTAAGCATTTACAACCTGTTGACATCCACCACATCAACTAATTCCTTCAGTCGGGTTACGAGTACTAGACCAGGCCTGGCCTCTTCGGCAATTCAATCACTCCCATAGGATGAAGAAGAACCTTGCAAACATTGTAAATTTTTACCACCCAAAAGTGTGCTGCCTCATATTCTTCTACAGGTCAGACTGAGTCACAACACGAGTGACTGGAATTAGTGATGAGAAATGGCAACAGCTTGATAAATTATTCGCTGCCATTGTACATATTTTTTTTTGTCAGCTCTGTCCTGCGACTGAGAGACCATATTCTGCACAAGCCTCGGGTGTGTCTTCTTCACTTGGTGGAACCAGTTGCCAAAAAAGCGGTAGATACTTATCCCATTCGTTCAGAACTGTTGCACCGATGCGGCTACCAGTTTTTTCCTTCACAACATTAGAATTACACGTTAATTGCAATTGTAGAGGGGATGGTTCAAGTTCCAAAATTAAACAAAAGAACCTAAATAAGGAAAGTTGTCACACAATTAAACCAGTTAGCAAACTTACAACATGAGCTAAAATGAGGTTCTTTAGCTGCATTTGACCCACTGGCGCTGTCACTCGCTGGATCTTCACAATCTCTTTATTGATCTGTTGCAAACAAAATGAAATTAAATATGATTTTTTAATCCACTACCAATTTGAAATAAAAGGATTCTGATAGTCCATCGTGTAAGAGACTGACGTGACAAATGACATAAACAATGAAGTCAAGATAACCAGATAAAGGTTCAACCTTGGGAATGAGAGTGTTATCCTCATCAAGCATATATGCAAGGCCGCCTGTCATTCCAGCTGCGACGTTTCTACCCACTCTGTTAAGAGAAACATTGAGACTCAGATTATTCACCCAGTGTTGAAGCAATTTTCAACCGTGTAACAAAAGAAAAAGTCAGGCTATGCTACTCACTTCCCCAATACTACAACACAACCTCCAGTCATGTATTCACAAGAATGGTCTCCAGTCCCTTCAACAACAGCTTCAGCAAGTGAATTTCTAACAGCGAAACGCTCCCCAGCTTTTCCTCTGATGAAAACTCGTCCACCAGTTGCCCCATAAAGGCATGTGTTGCCAACTATGGCAGCATCCTCGGGAGTAAATCCAATGTTTTCAACAGGAACTACAACTAGCTCACCCCCAGCCATACCCTAGGTGATATTAGTTAATCAGAGAACAGAATTCAAGATAAACATATTCATTATCAGGAGCAGAAGATAACAGAATGTCAGCCGAGTGCATTGACTTGAAAACTGTTACCTTTCCAACATAATCATTCGCCTCTCCTACTAATCGAATGTTCATTCCAGGTGTTAAGAAACATGAGAAGGACTGTCCGGCGCTCCCTGTAAAGCTGAGAGCAAAAGCATGAAAGTAAATAGAAACAAGAACCTAATTCCAAAATATAAGTACACTTTTATTCAGAATATACATAATATCTTACGTAAGGTTGAGCTGCCCAGCAAAACCAATGTCACCATATTTTTTTGCTATCTTGCCAGCAACACGTCCACCGACGGCTCGGTCAATGTTGTATATTTGTATGGTTTTATTAACAACTTTCTCATTCTCAATGGCATCCACTATCTGAAAAAACAGGAGTCACAGACAAAAAAAGGTTGCAATGTGGCGCCTTAACATTAAGCTCCGACTACTTCGACAACAACAGAAATGGTAATGACGGAAAAATCCAATATCAAGTAGTATACCTCTGGATCTGCAAGAATGGTGTCATCTAGCACGGGCCCATTTGTATGAACTTCTTGTTTCCTTATCGCAGTACTGCTCAGTTTTGGTAGGCCAACGCTCTGGCAAAGAGTTTAAGTTTCATATTCAGATATTCAAAAATACGAGAAAAGATGTCTACTTAGAAACAAAGTGTCCATGAGAATATGATTACCGAAAGAATATAGCCAAGGTCAAGATGCTGAGTTTTCACTAAAGAGATATCACGTGGTTTCAGGAGTTCCGTTCGTCCGATCACATCATCCAACTTCTGATATCCCAGCTGAGCCAACATGCCTCTCACCTATATAGCAGTTGAAGAATACGTTTAATAACAGAGAGAAAACCATGGAAGTTCACCAAGTCAGACAACAAGGTCATATAATACGCTAACTGATTACATAAAGAGCAGATCAGTTACCTCCTCAGCAACATACAAAAAGAAGTTGACGAGATCTCCTGGCACACCAGGAAAACGAGCTCGCAGTTCTTCCCTCTAATAAATGTGTGAATGGTAAGTTTATGTATTAGTATTTGTACTAAAAAAAAAAAAATTATGTCATTTGCAATAAATAAACTAGTCAGTCAAGATACGAAAATATCAGGGAAAAAAAATCGGTGATCAAATGTTGCACCTGACTGGCAACGCCGACAGGACAGTTGTTTGTGTGACAGATGCGAGCCATAACACATCCAGTTGCAATCATTGCAACAGAACCAAACCCATATTCATCAGCTCCCATTATCGCAGCCATCAGGACATCAACTCCGCTTTTAAAACCACCATCAACCCTAAGAAGAACTCTTTCTCTGAGTCCATTTGAAATAAGAGTCTGGTGGAAAGTAAAGTATGGAAAATAAATTAAAAGTAGTTAAAATGCATCTAAAAAACATTTAGAAAATATGATTTGATGATCAAACCTGATGAGACTCTGTAAGTCCCAGTTCCCAAGGACCTCCGGCATGTTTGATAGAGCTTACAGGGCTGGCTCCAGTACCACCATCATGTCCTGATATCTGCAAAATGCATTTGATATAAATGATTGAGAGGTAGTAGTCGAAGACATTGTATGGTGTGAGATGCAAGTCGTCATAAATATACCCTCTTTCAAGGCAAAGGGCCTGCTGAAAATTATTTGAGCAACTGACATATTTTTAATAGCGGTGTCAACGATATCAAAATGACGAAAAAGAGAGAATCATTTTCTTACAATATGGTAGAATCAGCTCTAAATAGATGGTAAGACGCTGATAACGAAAAGCATGTACCTGAATAATATCAGCGTTACCCTTGGCAACACCTGAAGCAACAGTCCCGATTCCAGCCTCTGCAACAAGCTTGACAGATACCTTCGCATTTGGGTTCACCTGTAAGTGGTACAGATTAAAGTCAGAAGCAATACTTATGCCCGCAAACTTCAATCTCCCTTTAATTAAAGGACACCATCACATCCTAAGGAGCCTCGTAAATCAACCTGATGTAGATCATAGATCAACTGAGCGAGGTCTTCAATCGAGTAAATGTCATGATGAGGGGGTGGAGATATAAGTGGAACACCAGGCTTCGAGTTTCTTAGTGTTGCAATATATGCGCTGACTTTTTTACCAGGCAACTGGCCACCTTCACCTGGTTTGGCACCTTGTGCTATTTTAATCTCCAACTGATCAGCATTGACCAGGAAAGTTGGTGTCACCCCAAAACGACCAGAAGCCACCTGATGATGCCAGAAAAAAAAATCAACAAGTTCAACATGTGTTTTATGACTAGCATTTACTGGTGAGCTCATTGTTTGTTCTTAATCTACTGTCAGAACAATATTATTGTTGACTTTTATTCACGCAATCAATCATATCACGAAGGAAAATTGAGATAGATGACCTGTTTTATAGCACTTGTAGCAAGATCGCCATTTTGAAGACCTTTGAGATGCGGCAATGTTGGAGAGTACCCGTCAACAACATCTGTAAGAGGTTTCCATCGAATAGGGTCCTGAACATGGAGTATACGTATCACTCTTTCATATTGTGTCAATTTTATCAGGCTATTTGCAAAAAATGATGAATCACAACAAATGAAACTATGAATACGGATGGAGTTAAGTGTACATGTTTAAGTTAGTGATTTATTACCTCACCACCTTCTCCGGAATTAGACTTTCCACCTATTCTGTTCATAGCAATGGCAATCGCTTCATGGGTTTCCCTAGAAATAGCTCCAAGCGACATACCTCCAGTGCAGAATCTTTCAACTATAGATGAAGCAGGCTCAACCTTTCCGACCGAAATCGGGGCTCGATCACTTTTAAATTCAAGCAAATCTCGCAGGACCTTAAAGTTCAACCAAATGATTCACAAAGTCAATTAAAACGTCTAAAATATACCTGCCCATTTTTTCCTTTTTATGAAGCTAACAGAGAACTTACGTTCACAGGACGATTTGCCAAGTGCTGCTGATACACGGAATATGCACTTTCATTCTTCTGGCGGACAGCTTTGTGGAGAAGCTTTGACATTTCAGGGTTGTTACCATGATATTCACCTAATTCATTAACATGATGAACAAAATGATCAGATACTAAGATCAAGAACTCATTATGACAAACAACTGCTCAAGCTACAAAAACTGCTGCGATGTTTAGATCCTTGTGCCTTTTAGTGGACTGGGAATAATGATATGTATCCAGCTACGAGAGTCAGTTTAAAAATAACAGAGAATTTTTTGTCGTGAATGATGCATATTGTTCGTTACGGACGTCTTGATTCAGAATTACAAAGGAAAAAAGTCATACCACCAGGTCTGAATTGTATAAACCCGTAGTTCTCAAGTCTTTTTGCAGTATCTTCAGAGAACGCCTTAACCCAGAATGATAGCGTCTCCCTTGCTAACTGCAAGATAAAAATAAAACCAATGAAAATAAGAAAACAAAAACAAATCACACTGCAGTTATACTAACTGAAGCTCGAGGGTTGAGGTCATACAGTATAACCCATCATGATACGGACATTGCATCCCCATTGCCCGTGAGAGGCATAACTGATAAAGTTGGTATTAAATATTATCTATGGGATACCTAACAAATTAATTAAAGTTAACATGCAATTTGTCTCTTTTGTCAATAGTTTGATATCGTGGAACTATGGCATCTTACAATAAAAAAATGATCTTTGATTCAGTAAATCTAAAATCATTTACCTCATCGAATGTTAAGCCACCGATACTTGATACACTACCGCAAAATGCAGCATCAACAATGTCTTCCCCCAATCCATAAATCTCAAAAATTTGTGCGCCGCAGTAACTACATGAAGAAGCCAGATTAAAAGTCGGCCATTACCACCATAACATAGAACAATATTTCTTTAAAAACACAAGCACTAGTACAGGGCACTTCAAATATAGCATGTACCATATATGCACCTTTACCTAGAAAGCAAGGAAATGCCCATTTTCGAAAGGATCTTGAGCAGTCCAGATTTAACAGCCTGCGGTTGGACAATATCATAAATTTCATTGAAGGGAAATCAGTGCCCTAACCCTACACTACCACGCCACTTACAGATCTCATATCAGGACTTCAGCATATAGTCAACAAAACAGATAATCACCTTGGTGAAGTTCTTCTGTGCTTGTTCAATTGTCACTGTAGGCATCTTTCCATTCCGCATCAAGTTTACCGTTTTGTTACTTAAACGCCACTGACGGCATGTCTCCAGAGCCAAATGGGGACATATAGCGCTGAAACCAAAATTACAGACAAAACAAACTTATTAGGTGCCGACAAAACGGACATATTGAACACGGTCAATAAATGAAAAAATTGCTGGCAAAAGATTTTCTCAGAGGAAAAGTAAAAACCTTGCACCGTATCCAATAAGACATGCAAACTGATGGGTACTGAAACATTGAGCAGTGTCAGCCACAATGGACGCTGACATGCGTAAACCATTTTGAATAAGATGCTGGTGAACGGCACCAACAGCAACAAGTATTGGAATTGCAGGCCGGGTAGCCTCCTGAGAAGACACATATAAAATGTATGCTTAAGAGAATTCAGTCACAAGTCCAGCTCTAAACTATGATAAGGAGAGCAGTAAAAAATTATGTAAACCAGAAAGAAAGAAAAACACATCTCAGTATTCACTTTTTATATGTAACCCTTTTTCTGATATATCAAAATAGTAGATATCCAGCAAACAGCTTAAAGGCCTTATACCAACTCTCGAAAGCCAAACAAACTCTGGAGACAAATCAGAGCAACTGTGACAACGTCCTCCACACATATGCAAACAGTTTAACGAAAGTTATGAAACATAAATCATTGCATACCAAATCATCTGCACGATCAGAGAGGACAAGTAGCTGACAACCATTTTGAACAGCTTCATCAGCGGCATCACAAAGTTTCTTCAAGCTTTTCTGCAGAGATCCCTCAACACCTTTCCGTATATCAAAGAAGGTTGGGAGAACCCTGGGCTTCAAGCTGGGATCCTTCAGCAGTTCTTCTAGCTCCCGTTCATTGAGCACAGGACTAGACAACATAACCTATTACATAGCAAAATATAAAGATAAAATCTAATTCAACTAAATTTGGAGCGAGAAGTTGCGACGAACATAGAAGTAAAATCTGCATGCAAACCTGAGATGCGTTCTCAGCCCCAACTTCCAACAAATTTCCACGCTTGCCAATATTCACTTCAAGAGACATCACCAATCCTTCTCTTAGAGGGTCGATAGCTGGATTAGTGACCTGAATAATATAAACAATTAATTGGTTATAATCTGACTTGAGACAAGGTCCTTGTGCGCAATAACAAGGTAACTGATAATAATAATAAAAACTACCCTTAACCCAACACACAAATGAAGGATTGGGTTCAAATACTCAAATACTGTACTAGACTAGACGTCAGGTGACCTGTCAATGAGCTATTGACTTTAGTAGTAGAATCAGACTTGCTGACAAGTTCAGACATCATATATCTATTATTGCTGAAGTAAAGAGCAACGTAAACACAACAGTCAGCAGTCACATTGAGCTATAACAGTGGTCACAGTTAGGATCTAATTTACCTGTGCAAATCTTTGCTTGAAATAATCATAAAGCATATGTGGTTTCTGGGACAATACTGCTAATGGAATATCATCGCCCATGCAAAACGTAGGCTCTTTCCCTTGTGAAGCCATGCTCTCAATAACCATTTGGACATCTTCACTGGAATACCCAAAAGCCCTGAATCACCAACAACACAAAATGGTTAAGCATCTGCAGTTTAGTCAAGCACCTTTATTAATAGGTACCGCAATCAGAGGTGGTTATACATAATGTTGAACAATATATGATGCTTGCTAAGCAAATGATAAAATTTCCCATTTTCAAACAGTATATGTTGCTTGCTAAGCAAATCATAAATTTACTGTTTTCAACTAACGTCAGTCACTATTACGTTGTATCAGTTTCCATTTCATTAAAAGCTGCCAAGTCAAAAATCATCGCCGGAAGTTGTTCTATGAAACTATCTATACAGTGCCAAATGGGTATTCGGCATCACAAAAACATTTCAGGAATGGTTAATAAATTTTGAAGATGCGTATATTTCTCTTGGATCATGTCCAACACTTCTCATTGTCAGATATGATATCTTTAATACTCATCGATGATTGTCTCGAGAGGCATGCAATTATGTTTAGCACTAATAGTACTCTAGCAGAATTATGCACTTACTGTTGATGCTTAAGAATCTCTTCATTCTCCATCGCAGTTGTCGACAGAAAATTGGCAGCCTTTAAGGAACGCATACTTTGTTTCAGCCACTCACCATATGGATTTGCTAAGGCCACACTCTTCTTGACCTCAGTGTTTTCATAAACCTGCATTGTGAATCATGATATGAAGACTGGTAGAAGTGACGCGACCACTTGGTTGGCTATAGTCAGCATTTGTTGTGCCTTGTTTAGTTTTCAAAAAGTTAGATATATCTAAACTGGGACAGCAGGAAAGTGTAACGGAAGCAGATCTTCTAAAGCAGCCTACGGCTATTTAACTGGTAACCACTCATGTTTACCTGTCCTCCAACCAGATCAACTGTTATCATCATGCCTGGACCAAGACGACCTTTCAGTACAACTTTTGACTCCTCCATCGGCAGAACACCAACCTAAATGAGATAATTAAAATAGGTATTATAAATGAATTCAAGGCAAATGTCAAAGTATGCAAGTTTTCTATGAATAATAGTAGCAATGTATAAACAGTTCATACAATTTGAGATAATGCTCATACAGCAATTGCAAGACAAAACTTAACTTTTGTTGATCGCACTCACCTCGGATGCAACATAGACCATATTATCACTAGTTCTCCAATATCTGGCTGGGCGAAGGCCGTTTCTGTCAAGGCAAGCTCCAACTGTTTTACCGTCGCTGTAATATTGTACAAAAACGAAAAGAGTGTGTTATGACAATTGATCAAATAGAAAGATTCTAACCCCTATGATTTATCAACGCGACGCCTGTTGATAAAACTGCATCTCTTAGAATCAATGAGCCATTAACTATAGTCAGAGTGCATAAGGCTAACAACCATCTGATAGGCAATAGCATAGAAAATGGTATCTGCACCCAAAACCGATGTGAAGCTTTTTTTACTCTGATGCATTGTATATTAACTGTATAGTACTTTCAGATACGTGAGTAGTTGCTACAAAATGCCAAAAGATGGGGCAAAAACATTTTTTTCAGTGAAAGGACTAGAAGTCTAAATGTATGCAAATAAACAACTGTTAAATAAACTGACCTGAATAAGAGTAAGGCTGGTCCATCCCATGCCTCCATCTGACCCTTGTAGTAGTCATAAAAATCGACAACCTAGAAAATGTGATAGTAAAATAATTAAAAGAAAGTCCAGATGTTTTATAATCTGTAGAGCAATTATGCGACAGAATAGTACATATTTTCAAATAACATTAAGGTTATGTCTAGAATTCTTTTAAAACATTGGTCAGAAGAGTCACCATTAAAGGAAAAGTGGCTAATGTATCTGTAATCTGTATGTTATAGAGGCACTAGCTTGTGACATTGAACAAAAAGCACATACAACAACGATAGTTAGACAACCTACTCTCCTAATTCTTTTTCAGGCCTCATACTAAAATTATTCAACAACATTAAATCAGAATCTGCAAGGCCAGCTGATTGAACTAGGACCGTGGCAACGTGCCGATGATTACTAAAATAATATGGTTACCTCAGGATACTTGACCATCAAAGTGGGATGATTCTTATAAGCCTCAGGCACGAGAATCATTAAAGCCTCAGAAGGGGAACGCCCGCTTCTTATTAACAGCTACACATTGCGTACAATGTCATTAGATACAGACATGATAAAATGGTTACACATACTTCTAAACAAAGTGTGTGAACAAGAGACTGCAAAGTAAGATTGAAATTCTGATTCGAACTGTAACTGTTCATAGTCGCATCTCATACATGGAGTACAAGGGTTTTAACTTTAACAAGGTATAGCAATCTCTATGGAATCATATATGTCAGAAACAGAAATTCAGTCATTCCAAGCTGGATCTACTGAAAATTAATTCTATGTATGATATTCCAATCATATGCAAAAAGCAACAACCTTAAAACCATGTTTATCTTTGTAAACGTTTAATGAATTGCCCTAATCAGAGTTTCATTATGAGTTCAGCTATTTTTACTTGGGTAAACTAACGAAAATGGCAAGTAAAATAAAATGGAAAAGGGAGCAAGGACATACTTCAGCTGCCATGTCGAGATTTGCAGAGTCAGAAGCCTTAGAATTCCCATAAGGACGAAGTTCATTTTCACGGCCATTCCAAACAGGTGACTTAAGACATGTTTCTCGCGATTGCATCCAGTTCAAGTTCCCCTAATGTGTTTAAAGCAACGAACATGGATCAGGACGGGAAACTATGATAATGAGAAGGCTAAGCATCTAATGTGAAACACCTTTCTTAAGTAAATGTAGCACTCTTGACCTGAATGGTATTAATCTCGCCATTGTGACCAAGTAATCTCATTGGCTGTGCAAGAGGCCACCTAGGACTCGTATTTGTGCTGTAACGTCTATGGTATATTGCAAACGGTGATTTATAAAGATCACTCTGTAGATCATAGTAAAACTTCCCTAACACAGCAGAGCGAAGCATTCCCTTGTAGACTATTGTTTGATTGGATAAAGAACAGAAATACAGTTCAGTTCCCCAACTCTCAGAGCTCACTGTTCTCTCAATTAGTTTCCTGCAGATGTACAGCTCTCTTTCAATATCATCGATTTTATCTTCTTTTATGACTCTCACAAATACCTGCTGGATGACCGGCATAGTTTCTTTTGCATAGAAACCAACTATATCAGAATTAACGGGAACAGGTCTCCATCCTAAAACTTCAAGACCCTCTTGTCTGAATATCTTTTCGACAACTACATCAAATAAATACGTGTCAATACAATTGACATTTATGACACATCTAAACAGAGATGTTGACCTCAGTGCACAAAAATCAAACAAGTATTCAAGCACAAGAGACATTTCCCTGGTCACTCGTACCAAGGAATTTGGAAGCCTTATATTGATTAACAGAGGATGCAGTATGAGTTTTCAATTGAAAACTGCACAACAAGTATACGGAGAATTGCAATGACAAGTCTGATAGTCTATTAAGTACTAATTACCAGTTCCTCTCACGCATTTCATACAACAACAAGGATATCTGAGAGTCGTAAGGACTACCAAAATTGAGTAACACCCAATCTAAGGGGAGGAAAAATGTTGTTTTTGTAACAAGCATGTAACGGACAAAACCTGAAAGTCTTGTGGTTATCAGTTCACTGACCTGCTTTAGCTTCCCTAGCAAGAGTTTCATCTTTCGGAATGAAAACCATCCCAACACCAGTATGAGCCATATCAAAAGAAGCAAGTCCATTTTCCTTTGCCCATTCGTCAAATAACTCCCAAGGAATCGCAGTCATCACACCCGCACCATCCCCAGAATCATTATCTGCCCCACACCCTCCACGATGTTCCATGCAGCCTAGAGCCACTAGTGCATCCTTGACCACTGCATGAGAAGGCTTGTTCTCCAAATTCGCAATAAATCCAACTCCACATGCTCCTCTCTCCGACAATATGTCCTTCAAGTTTGCAACCTGTATATTCAAAGCACACATCAAGATCATAAAAAAATACTACCAGTTCCTTATTTCCATTTTTGGCCTAACCACGCTACTCTAACAAGAAGTCATCCAATACGGAATAAGTTGACAAGATACTCAGACTGTTCTTCAATGAAGCTTGCTAAATAAAGCAGCCATTGTTAATATCCAAACCAATAGTACACTAAGTTAATTGATTAATCAACAAACTGACATGACTTGATCAACAGAAAGATACAAATGGAATCCAGAATCTCAAAAAAAAAATACCAATCAGATTCAAAAAATTCTGGATGGCTGACTTTTCTGCTAAACACTAAAAAAGCATAAAAAGGAGGTCCAAAAATCCCACCTTTGGCTTAGAATCAGAATCAGTCACCGAATCACGCAAAGCAGCTACTCCATTCCAATCCGTGTTCAGCACGGACGTCGTAGCCCTAATTCCCCGATAATTGGAATCAGTTATTCGCCGCTTCGATTTCGCAGACAGTGATAAGAAGTTAAGAAAAAAGATTCCATTTTTATTCAACGATGGCGACACCGAAAGTCTCTGCGAGCGGGAGCTGACGATTGCATTCGTGTACAACAACTGCTGCGGCAGCGATTGCGCGGCCATAGCCTATCAAAAGAAGAATGAAGAGAGCAGCGGTTGCTGCGTCGCCAAGTAACAGTTATCACGGGAATGGATTGGATTGGGTTGGATTGGGTTGAAAAAGAGGATCGTGTGGCGAATGAAGGAGGAGTGAGATGGATTAGACGAGTTTTCTTGACCACCCGCAGTTGGTCGATCGATTTGATTTCGTCTTCACTCTCTCTCTCTCTCTCTGTTGTTCTCGTCTTTTGTTGTGTGGTTGGTGTTGGTGACTTGGTGTGGTGTAGCTCTCGGTGAGTATCGTCTGCTGCGCGGAACATGCTAACCTCGAATCTTTTGGCGTATTACACGTTTAACAAGTTTGATTATATTATTCCGAAATTCGATTGCGATTTGCTTGCACCAAAACCTCTCGAAAGAAAATTGGAATAGTGTGCTTGATTGCTTAGAGAAAATTAAAATAAATAAAGGATAGTAGTAAAATTAACTTGATAAGTATAATCTTTCGGTCATATGTCATTCATATAATACTAGCATACTGTCCATCGTCCCGATAGAGATGCGTCGTCCCGAATATGCAATCGAACAGGTTAAATGCGGCGCGTTACTCGATCGATTATTTTTTTGAGCTCGTGTGGTCGTGTAATTTAAAACTTTTATTTTTTTTAATGGGTCGGGCTGGACCCTTGAATTATATGAAAATTTAAATGAGTCTGTGTGATCTGTGTAAATTTAAATTTTTAATGGGTAGGACTGGGCCCGTGTATTTCTCTGAAAATTTAAACGGGTCTGTGTGGTCTGTGTAAATATAAATTTTTTATTTTTAATGGGTCGGACTGGGCTCGTGTGTTTAAAACTCGATCAAATGGAATTTTTAATATTTAATTTTTAATGGGACGGGCTGGGCCCATGTGAGTCTGTGTAAATTTAAACGGACTCGTGTGGTCTGTGTAATTTTAAACTTTTGATTTTAAACTATGGATATTTAATTTTTAATGAGTCGGGTTGAGTCTGTGTGGTTTGTGTAAGAATAAATTAGAAAACTTAAAGGTAGGGGCAAAATGACTAGTTCATATTTTGAGCGTCCATCCCCTCAATCATCTATTCTATTATATTGATACTAGCTACGCTCCCGCCGTTCCGACGGAAATTTTTCTCATGTTTTAATTCGATTTTAATAAAGATTTTCAACGTTTCTCGCTATATTTTTATTATTGTAATTTAAAATTTTGAATTTTATATATTTTTGAATTTTTTTAATATAGTTTCATTATTGGGCCAAGAAGTGAAATGCGCTGCAGGATGGTCTGATTTCATTAAAGTAATTTAGCAATGAAAATTTGAGTATTAGCGATGAAAATCGTCGTCAGTGAATGGTTGATGGTGGCCCGTCTATTCTATTATATATATAGATAATATAATTTTTTTATTAAAATATCTTGGATTACTGAATGACGTCTGATGCTGGAAAAACTAAATTTATAATAATTCGAATCTAATTCATCAATCGAGTTGTTACATAATGCCTGGTGTCTATTAATCTGATCGAATGGGGTATAGTAACCATCTATTTAGCCCATACTTAAAAGTATGGGAAGCTTTCCAAGTTAAATAAAGAGTTAATTTCTTAATAAAAAGTAGCCCATATTTAAACAACGGGAATGGGCGGTAACATGTGTTTTTGATTCCGATGTTTCTATTCGATTCTTCTCAAATTTCTCAACGTTTTTCGCTTCAAATTTCATCATTTTCGATGCTCTGTTCTTCGATTCTTCATCCATTTTCTTTGATGCTCTGTTTTAGTGATGAATGGTGTTGTTGAAATAGGATGATGAGCGTCGTTAGTATAGGACAGTGACGATTTTAGTGACGAATGATGTCATTGGTATAAGACGATGTAGGTTTTAGTGATGAATAGGAGCAGAGGCAGGTGGGGTCGGCCGACCCACCGTGATAAAATATTACTAATATTTCACTTATGTTCCTGATAGCAAACGTACCAATGGTGTCAAAATTGTCGGTTGATCTCACTGTGGCCATAAATTGCTATTATTGCATATAATTTGTGCATTATATAACATTTTTCTTTATTTTTCAAATTTTTATGGAGCCGAATCATCTATTAGCTTGTCCGATCCGATTTTTTTTCCTGGTCGCTGCCCCCGAACTTCGTATATATTCGTCCCCACGCCAGATAATTCCTGGCTCCGCCCTTGGTGATGAATGACGTCGATGATATAAACTGATGAATGTCGTTGGTATAAAATGATGAATCGTTGGTATAAGATGATGGAAAAAGATGGCAGAGGTAATTTGTGAAGTGTGTATTTGATGATGAAGTACTTCGTTCGTGCACCATATTTTATATATGATTGGCCACTATATGTTCTACAAAAATTGTGAGAGGAATAATTTAATATATATATTTTTGCAATTTTTTTTAAAATGCTATGTAATATTTAGTATATCAACCAGGGGTGGATTAGAGCTTTCGGGGACGGGGCTGAGCCACAATGAATTCTTCCAGAATGTCAAGGACTTATGTATAAATTACAATATCCATTAAACTTAATAGTAGTATAGTTTTATTAGATCCCGATTTTTTTCAGAACCTTAAGGATTTATGTATAATTTACAATACCTATTGAACTTTAATGAAGTATAATTTATTGAGCCCCTATTCTACTTTGTAAATTAAACAAATTAAAGCCCAAAATTTAAAAGTGCGAGCGTTCCAATTTCGAGCAAGACCTAATCATTCCAATGCGATCAGCGTCATTAACAATGTTCGAGATGATGTGAGATTTATAAATTTGAAGGATCTTGGGACTCTAACTAGAGTAATGGTGGACACGAGAAAACATTTTGCATATCCATTGATATTTCGACTCTTGAAGCTTGTTTTGACATTATCCGTAGCTACTGCAACTGTTGAAATATGCTTCTCTTCGATGAATATTGTGAAGACTAATTTGCGCAATCGTATGGTGGATTTTTTTACGAGACTGTCTTACATACTATATTGAAAAGGTAGTATCTTGTACGGTAACCAATGAAGATGAACGAAACGCTTTATGAAATTGAAAACGCGTAGAGAACAGTTGTAATAATAATTTGCTTCTATAGGTTTTACTAGCTGCGCTCCCGTCGTCCGGACGGAAATTTTTCTCGTGTCTCCATTTGATTCACCTAAAAATGCTAAATGTTTCCCGCTCAATTTTTTTATTTTTAATGTTAATTTTTAATGTTAATTTTTAATATTTTTAACTTTTTAATTTTCAATTTTCAATTTTCAATTTTCAATATATAATATAATAGACGACCAGGCCCGTTATATTTATTTTTAATGGTACATTTGTAATTAACGGTAGAGAGAGGTAGTAATAGAATTATATATTTGAACCTACAGACTGCAGTCATGCTCCATGGACTGCCTATTCTATTATATATATACTAGCGGTGAGCCCGTCGTCCCGACGGTACCGCGGCGGAACAGATTCAAATAAATAAATTTAAAATCAAATCGACATGCAGAATACTCGAACATCTTACTTGCACAAACACAAATTCTAACCAAAAGGAACCTACACAAATCAAATACAATTCGAATGACATGGAAAGACAATCAAACAACTCAATCAGTGGCACACCCTCTATGCAAAATGGAAGTTTCAGTCACTTACCAGAAGATGTTGAAATTCCAATTGAAGTGGAATCAAGCAATGAAAGGCTCTGCACAATAAAGCACCACAATCAAAGGACGTAAAATCAAGGTGGCCGACCTCGTGCAATCGAAGGCGAACAGACAGCCGCAGCCGGCGTTCGTCGCGTCTTGCCTCGTCGCTTCCCCTCGTTTGTTGCGCCATCCTTCCTCGCGCCGTTCCTCGTCTCGCCTTGTCCGTTTTCCCCCGCTCCGCCGGCGTGCGTCGCGCCTCACCCGTTGACGTCGGTCGTGACCCCTTCCCCCTTAACCCTAAACCAAAACGGCGACCAGCCAAATTAAAACGCAACAAACCTAAATTAATCAAAAGGCAAAAAGGTAATTTCAGGCTCGTTTTTTCATCGTTTTCCCTATTCTTTTATAAGAATAAACTAGCTGCGCTTCTGTCTTTCAGACGGGAATTTTTTGCGTGTCTTCATTCGATATTCATCAAGCTTTCTAAAGTTTTCCGCTCCATTTTTAATTTTAATTTTAACTTTAATTTTTAATTATTTTCAATTATTTTCAATTTTATTTATTTTCAATTTTTTTAAAGCGGGTTGGATGACATTGTGTGTAATAAGGGATATAGGGGAGGGATATTTTTGGGAAACCATATTTGAACATGAATTGTATTCATTTATATATTTATAGGGTTTATTACCGAAAACCACCCGTAAAAAATGCGTTTTTCCAATAGCCACCCGTAAAATGTGATATTACCAATT
>JAWWMW010018084.1:0-17898 GCA_035048345.1 Echeveria elegans
GGTTTTCTTAGATCTTTTCACTAGATTAATTCTTAGCTCGAACATTACAAACTGTAAGTGTTGTGTAAGAATTATTCCAAATAGTGAATTGTTTCCACAGGGCTTGAGGAGAAGCCCCCAGACTAAGCCTTGAAGGATCTGAACCGGGTTACCAATCTCTGTGTCTTTTATTGTTTCAGTTACGCTAACTTACCTTACAGTTTAGTTGACATGGGGACTGAAACAACTGAATCTTAAACATCAAATTGAGTAAAGTCAATTTTCAAACTAAGGTGTAGTGTTGGGAATGTCTTGGTACTTCATTCGGGGATTTACGTCATGCGATACATGGAGGAAGAGTCGTTGAACCTAGGAATGGTAACGGGGCGGGTCGGATGCAAATTGGACCTGCCCTGCCGCGGGTCGAAAATGCTCTGCCCCGCCCCACGCCTACCCGCGACCCGCCCCGCCCCGACCCGCCCCACCCCTAATTAAGGTAAATTGGACCCAACCGACCCGTAATTAATTAAGGTTAATTAGGATTAATTAAGGTTAATTAGGGATTAATTAGGATTAATTAGTGTTAATCACGGGGCGGGGCGGGGCAGCCTGAATTGCCATCCCTAGTTGGACTAATCTGTAATGTTATATAACTAATTTCAGACAAGGTGTATTCGGATTGAGAAAGTAATTTTAGGTGCTTAAATGTTGTAGCAAAGTGGTATTTTGAGCTCTTGTCTCGAAACCCTAAGGTTAAGGTTTCAAACTCCACAATTCATGTTGTGAGTAAGATTGTTATTCTTCCCACAATTTATGTTGCGTGTTATTCTTTGCACAATTGTGTGGAAGGTTGTTATTTGTCCTGCCTTAAGTGGACTTGGTGATTCTTCCCGTTACAGGTGGCGTGTGGAAGTATATTGATTGCTCTGAGCTTGAAGGGATTATTTGCACGTGTGTTGTCGATGATATTCGGTGAAGATTGATGAGTAAAGAAGTCACATGCGACCAATGATTAATTTGGATGATTTTTTTCATGATATTGAAGTTGTACTGAATATTGTATAATCAATGTAGTCTCTATAAAAAAATGTGGCAGAAACTTAATGGAGTAATAAAATTTTTGGGATGCTTTTAATTATACATATCCCCACATTTAATTATAGCGTGCAACCTGAAACGTTTTTTTTTATATTGGGTTACTTCAGATATCATCTAATGCATATAAATCAAATCGAAGCACAAGTCGCATACGACACTTCTATCCATCAATCTTGAGCATATTATCGCCACTTTCATGCGCACTCAAATAATCTAATATAAAAAAGACACCTCCTACTACTTGGGTGTTGAGCTTGACTTTTAGAAACAAAAGCAAATATTCAACAAATTGAACTAATTAGTTTCATGCAACTTTTTTTGATTATAATATTCCGTAAAAGAGAATAAATGTATACGTCAGAGTATATAACACGAGACTATGGTTCGGAATACAGGATACATGAATAATTATAATTAATGGAAAACCGACCATCGATCCGGAATTATTTTTCATGACCAGTACAACTAAAAAACAATCAAATAAATAAATAACAAGTACATAAACAACATATTACTCTCAGTGAGAAGGAAAATGAAAAACCTCTCAACGTTGAATCTTTTAAATTTTGGAAGGTTCTTGATTTATACGGTAGGAAAGAAGAAGAAGAAAAGTTCCCGAAATACCTCTGCCGTTCTGTGTTAAAATGGAAAATTAAAAAATAAAATAAATACGTATGAGATGAGACAGTGTGTGTGTGCAATTTTAGCCATTTAGGCTGGCTTGCTCTTTCTTCTCCTCGCCTCGGTAAAAAAGAAAAATTCTTCCACAACCCCAACCTTAACCCTAACCCTAAACCTAACCTCCTTCCGACGACACGCTCATTCATCGCGTCGCGTCGCGTCGCGTCTACTATTTTTAACTCGGTTCTCGCTAGATCTCATCTCTTTAATACAGAGGGAGTAGTACTCTCTGGATCTGTTCGTCGAGGAATGCTGTTTGTTCGATTGCCGCGCTGAGATCCCTCCCTCCTCCTATCTTCTCTCTCTCTTTTCTCCATGGAGTTTCCGCGAAAAAGAGGTCGGAAGCGTAAAATTAAGGATACAGATCATCAGGATTCCAGCAGCCTCCAACAGCCACCTCCGTCCGCTAGGGCTGTACCTTTTGTTGGTCGCTACTTGAAGAAACTTTTTGAAGGCAGAAATTATATTGGGAAGATTGTCTCTTATGACAGCGGATTGTATAGGGTAGAATATGAAGATGGTGATTGCGAAGATTTGGATAGTGGTGAGGCACGCCCTTATCTTCTACCAGACCAAGCTTTTACCAAAACTTTATTGAATAAGAAAAGAAAGCTTGATGATATGATTTCTAGAAAATCTCACATTCTGCTTTCTGAGAACAAGCAGGCAGAAACTGCTGCTTTTTCTGAAAACATTCCCCCTGTTACTTCTGAGAATCTTGTAGCCGAGGAGGGTGATAGTGACTCGGATTCAGTGTGTGCCTTGCATCCTGAGGCTGAGCTCCTTACCGTTATGCCTCTTCAATTGCCCCCATCTTCAGGTACCATAGGAGTGCCAGAAGAATACGTCTCTCATCTTTTTTCGGTGTATAGTTTCTTGCGCTCCTTTGGTAATAGGTTGTTCTTGTGCCCATTTGGACTGGATGACTTTGTTGGTGCACTAAATTGTCCTGTCCAAAATACGTTGTTGGATGCTATTCACGTGACCCTTCTACGAGCCTTGAGGCGTCATCTCGAAACAGTGTCTGCTGATTTTTCTGAGCTGTCATCCGAATGTCTGAGGTACTGCTTCCGCATATTCCTCTTACTAAACTGGTGCTAGACCAGATCATTTAATTGGATGGAAACTCTTTATATTTGAAGGAAACCTAGATTTTTGACAGTACATGATCTTGTAAGCCTCAAATGTTTTTTTTTTCATGTCCTTTGCATGCTATTCATCATTTAGGAGCCTATATCATATCATAATAGGGAAAACTTTTTTACGCAGATGCATTGACTGGGGGTTACTGGATACGCTGACGTGGCCAATTTATGTTGTACAATATTTTACGGTAATGGGATATACCAAAGGAAAGGAGTGGAAAGGATTTTATGGAAATTTGATAGAGAGGGAGTACTATAGTTTATCAGCCGGTATGAAGCTAGTTATATTGCAAACACTGTGTGATGATGTGTTAAACTCTGCTGAACTAAGAGCAGAAGTTGATATGCGTGAAGAGGAAGAAGGTGAGGATACTGAAATAGTTACAAATGATCACTCGGAGGGCATACCTCGAAGACTCCATTCAAGGTTCTCCAAAACTTCTGCTAGTAAGGACTTGCCAGTTATTAAAATTACTGCAGATAATCATGCAACTAAATCAGAGTCTAGGACTGTTGATCAGGATTCAAATAGTGATGAATGTCGAATATGTGGCATGGACGGAACTCTGCTTTGTTGTGATGGGTGCCCATCAGCGTATCACTCAAGATGTATAGGCGTAAACAAGTTATTGATTCCTAATGGGTTATGGTATTGTCCAGAATGTACTGTCGATAAAACTGGACATACTGTTTCAAGTTTGGCAACCCTTAAAAGTGCTGAAATGTTTGGCATCGACTCAGAGAAGCGAGTTTTTTTGGGCACTTGTGATCACTTGCTGGTGTATGTTTTCTCTATTACTTAATGATGGCTTTACCGATTGCTAATTTTTCTATATATCTTAGCTAGATGATTTCATATCTAGATTGTCGTTTGAGTGACTAAAGTTCTTTCAGGCCAACATATATGCCCGTTACAACACGTTTAGACTTTAGAATAAAATTTTGTTTTTGTAGGTGAACATTTAGTTTTCTTATTTTATATAAACATATGTTGCTATATTCAGATATGACACTGTCAAGTTCAAATGTGTAAACTGTGCTTATTTTGTGTTTGCAAATTCCAAGTCAAGAAAGTGCAGTCCTTTGAAATGTGCATACTTTGATGATCAGTTGTCTCATTGCAGGCTCAAGGCTTTCGCTGATGAAGAGTCATTTCTCAGATACTACAATGAAAATGACCTTAAGAGAGTTGCACAAATACTCCATTCCTCTAATCTCTATGATACAGTGTATTCTGGGATATTTAAGGGAATTATGAAGTATTGGAATATGTCAGAAGATGCATTTGTACATACTGACAAAGTAGAAAAGGAAGAAACTACCCCCAACCATGAGGTAATCTCATAGAAATCGCTCAGGCAGTCGTTCTTATAAAGTTAATGATACAATTAGCATTTAACATGGCTGGTATTGTTGTAAAATAAAGATCTTTATCAGCCTCCTATTCTGAAAAAAATATCTGAAATAATATCTAAGAACCTAATGTTTTATAGGGTAAATTTTCGTTTGCTGTGCAGAGAGGTTTGAAAGTAAACTCGAGCATTCATGATGGGTATTCTGGTAGCTTATCAAACAAAAGCAGCGACAGTGTTCAACATGCAAATAGCTTAAGCTTTTCGGTAACCAATCCTTTCCAAATTGGAGCATCATGTCATGGAGGTGGCGGAAAAATTAATGAAAGAAAGGCATGCATTTATACAGGCTCCAGCTTTAAACACAATGCTTACATAAATCATTACATTCATGGGGAGTTCGCTGCATCCGCAGCTGCTAACTTAGCGGTTCTATCATCAGAAGAGAATATGGTTCTCGATGTTCAAGCCTCTGGAAATGTTAAGAAAGCCTTATCTGCAAATGTGGTACTTCAAGTAAAAGCTTTCGGATCAGCTGCCTCTCGCTTCTTCTGGCCCAACTCTGAGAAAAAATTTGTTGAAGTGCCAAGAGAGAGGTGTGGTTGGTGTCTTAGTTGTCAAGGTGCTGTTGCTAGCAAGAAAGCGTGTTTGTTAAATGCGGCATGCTTAAGTGCCCATAGGGGTGCTATGAAGTTTCTCTCGAGCTTTCGAGCTTACAAAAGTGAAGATGCCTGTTTAGCAAGCATTGCCACTTACATTTTGTACATGGAGGATAGTTTTGGTGCGCTGATGGTTGGTCCATTTACGAGTTTAAATTACAGAAGTCAGTGGCGAAAAAAATTAGGGCATGCCTCATCCTGCTATGCTTTGAAGTTCTTCTTACTCGAAGTGAGCCCTCTAAATTAAATTTACCGTTTTATAGGTTCTTTTTCAATGCCAATGCGTATAATTCAATGTGTAATTGGGTGCCTCAAGAAACGGTATACTTGTATGCCTATTCAGTGTTTCACAATGGTGTCAAATGAGATACTGTATGACGAAAGCGACCATTGGATCGTATAATTCTCATGTTACGAACATATTGATTTCAGTTAGTTTCTCTATTCCATGTGTTTATGAGAATGTTTCATTTTACTGGGATTACGTGGCACTTTTCCAGATATTGTTATGCTAGAGATGGATCTCGCTTTTTCATTATATCATAAATATATATCTTGGGAATTAGTTTGGTTGCATATTGGAATAAATTATTTTTTATCAGCATAACTGTAAATAGAAGTCATCCTGCTTTCATGCTTTGTAAATTTTAGGGGATAAGCAAAATTGTGATATGATATGTATTAGTGCCTTTGTTGGGCAGGAACACAAATTTAGTAGAAGGTTCGAACTATTTGTTTGGCAGACTTAAAATTATTACACTAAGGATTATTATCTATTTCTATTGATGTGAAGCAGTAGTCTGTTTTATTTGTTTTCTTCTGCACCAATAGATGATGTTTCAACTCAACATGAGATAGCTAACTGACATATCAATATTATCCCACAATGGTTGCAGCTTGAGAGAAACATTCGTGACGTAGCTTTCTCTTCAGATTGGCTGAAGCTTGTGGGGGATTTTTCCATTGAATCATGGGCTTTGCCAAACTCTTCACTGACCCCGGCTCCCGCACCGAAACGAGGAAGGCGTAAAAAGAAACTGCTTGCTTCATTCGAGGCAGCTGAGTCTGAGGACAAAGATGATATAAATTGGTGGCGAGGAGGAAAAATGTCAAAGCTGATATTTCAGAGAGGAATAATGCCCAGTCATATTTTGAAAAAAGCAGCTCGTCAAGGTTGTTTTGATCCGTTTGAATGAGATTTATGTAATAGATGCTTTTGTGCTGGGAAGAGTGGAATACTGATCCAAACTTTATCTGCAGGTGGTAGGAATAAAATATCGGGTGTAGACTACACTGAGGACTCGAGTATTCCCCGAAGAAGTAGACAGCTTATTTGGAGAGCTGCTGTCCAGATGTGCAAGAATACATCTCAGCTGGCACTTCAGGTTTGTTGAATTGCTTTCTTGTGTGTAGCCCTTGCATACCCAAACTAGTTTCAGATATCAATTGTCAACTTTAAGATTATTGCATGGTCAGGTTAGAATTCTAGATCATCATCTCAGGTGGAGTGATCTGAATCGTCCAGATCAGAGTTCTCATGAAGGCAAAGGGTCAGACACTGAAGCCTCTGTCTTTAGAAATGGACTTATTTGTGATAAAAGAACCGTGGGGGCCAAGATATCATATGGAGTTGTTTTTGGGAGTCAAAAACATCTTCCATTGCGCATAATGAAAACTGTAACTGATATAGAGCAAGGCCAAGATGGGAGAGAGAAACATTGGTTTCCAGAAATGCGAATCCCTTTGTATCTGATCAAAGAGTTCGAAGCTGGAAAGATTGAAGCATGTCCACAGTCGGTTAACAGAACCTCAAAGACTCTATCTATTTTACAGAAGAAACAACTAAATGATGCACGCAGAGATATTTTTTCGTACTTAGCATGCAAAAGAGATGATTTGAACAAATGCTCTTGCACGGCTTGTCCATTGGAGGTTCTGCTCAGGTATATACCGGACGCTTGCAATGTTTACTGTTACGTACTTGCTGCCGACATCTTAATTCATTTTCCATACTTTTTTTTTCAGGGACGCTGTGAAGTGCAGTGACTGCCAAGGTATTTAGCTGCTAACTTTCCGTGTTATAAATTTTTCTGTATGTGACATATGCACTACGAAACTCTGTGCAAAATGATTTCAGAGAGCAATAAACACACAGGACCATCATACTCAAATAATAATACCCGTTTGTATAATTAGTGTTAGTTGTTCAGAGTCACTTTGGCAGTTTATTTACTGTTAGGTAATAAATTGTTAACAAGAAGAATACTCAAGTTCAAAACTTTTTCGTTTCCTCCATATCAGGTGTTGTCCATCCACCTTGTGATTTGTGACAAATCACTAATGTGTATTCATGTTTGTTTTTGCCAGGTTACTGCCACGCAGGCTGCACATTAAGTTCAAATATTCCTCCAAATTCAGGAGCAGGACAAGTCACACCCTTTACCTGCAAACAGTGTTACTTTCTGAAACCTGTTACCCAAGGAAATAGCAACAACTCCCCAACAAGTCCCCTGTTGCCCTTACACGGGCAAGGACAGAACAGAAGTGCCGTGAAAGGCATTAAAATTAAAGTTACCCTGCCTAAATCTGTTACTCAGACTGTTTCAACTGCTGGCATGGATACGAATAATCACGCAACAAGATCAAGTGCTTCTGATATTAATCTTGTTAAGAAAAAGAAGAAAAAGCTAACAAGTTGGGGCCTTATATGGAGAAAGAAGCAAACTGAAGACAATCATGTTTTTCATCAAACAAACCTTCTTCTCAACGGAACTCTGTGCTCGGAATCACCAAAACCTGTTTGCGCATTGTGCCAAAAACCATACAATCGTGAGCTGTTATACGTTAAATGTGAAACATGCAAAAGTAAGTTGACTCTATTAGTCTTCCTGCATTACATTTATATTTATTTTCACATCCTAATGTGTATATATATTTTCGCATTGAACCTATGTATTACAGAATGGTATCACGGTGATGCTGTTGAACTTGACGAGTCTAAAATCCCTGAACTCATTGGATTCAAATGCTGCAAATGTCGAAGGATTCGGTCACCAGATTGCCCTTATTTAGATCCTGATATTAGAAAACCAGAGGTCAATGGATCACATTTGGACTCCAATCTTGAGATTTCTGGATTTCAACCTTTGGGTGCTTTTGAAACTCTTCTGGATGAAGAAAGCTCGTCGCCTTTATATCTCGATGCAGATGAAATTTTTATGCAGAGCGAGGATCCGCTTCTCTTTTCACTCTCAAGGGTCGAGCAGGTCACGGAGCCTTTTTCTGACAGTGATCTTGGGTGGGACATTAGAGAATCGGGACCAAAGAAGCTACCGGTCAGGAGGCTAGTCAAGAATGAGGATGGCTCTGATTATTTGGAACCATTTAACCAAGAAGTTTGCTATGATGCCCAATTGACAGAGGATGTTGCCAATGAAGCTGCCCAAGATGAACTGATGTTTGATCTCGACAGCATTGACTATGAGGATATGGAGTTTGAGCCACATACGTATTTCTCGATGACTGAATTGCTCGAGGATGGAGAGACAGATGCAGATCATGAACCTGTGAATGATCGGGGGTTGTGTGCATCATCGTCAGTGACAGGTGTAGTTACAGTCGGAAACCAGGAGCCTAGTAATAGCTCTGGTCGGCAAAATCCTGAACTTCAAGAAACTCAAAGACTCGAGCTCCAGAAGTGTGATGCATGCCAATCTGCAGTACCTACTCCAGATCTGGTATGTGATCTCTGTGGCTTATCCATACACAGGGACTGCTCCCCCTGGTTTGAGACGACATCCGTGGTTGATCATTGGAGGTGTGGCAGTTGTCGTGAGTGGCAATAGCTGTTTTAGCCGAAGATTTGAGGATGAGGTTGATACCTACATTTTGGGATACTTAGGTGCTGTACGACAATGATTTTGTGAAGGAGAGGAGAGCATTGTTGTAAAATCCATGCGGGTCAGACTTTTTACAAATGAATGTGCATCTCTACAAGAGAAGTACAGTGAGTACCTCCCTCCATTACCTTAGTTTTCTTTAGTTCCATGCTATAGCAGGCAGCATAGGTATGGACATTTGTATGAAAAAAAGAAGGCATATGTTTCTATTCTTCCATGATTATTCTTAATGTGCATTTAGGAGGCATTTCCAGGCTCCGAATAGTAGAAATTGGGGTTGAGATTGTACCCACTTTGATTGTGACCCAATGCACGTCTCCTTTATGGGAAATCTGATTTTCCTTTTCCTGAAAAAATGGGGTGATGTCTTAAGACTCTTTACCGTGTACTAAATTACAATCTATCCCATTTAGAATTTAAATAAACTTAATGCTTCTCCTATTTTGATTTCCCGGCTCCAAATAATCATGTAAGTTATCCATGCTGTCATGTACTATTTCATACTAGATGTTTTTTTACGACAGCTGCCATATCTCCAATACAGTCACAGCGATCCCTGCAGCCAGCCAGCCTGATTATCAGTTTTTTTTTTTTTTTTCTCTTTCCCAGTTTGGATGATGATGATGTTTTGGTAGTTGGATGCGGGGAATCAGTATCAGATGGTCGGCATCGTTTGTAGTTTTCTTTTCTGGATGAATAAAAGTTGTGTGATTTTTTTTAAGACTGTTCTTGGTTTGAGATTCTCATTTATTATTCTCGTGAGTGGTAAAATGTTTGTGGAATGGTGGTGCTTTGCGAGTTTGCGGTGTATGGTTTCGTGGGCATTGTTTGTGTAGTCTATGAGGTGCCATGAAGAAGGTGGGAATGAGTCTGAGGTATACTTTGTACTTTACATGATCCTTTTTAAGCAAGGCTGGCTTATGAAAGGACCATTTTGTTATGTAATCATTTGACCGAAGTCTTGAAGATCGTATCCTTCGTGATCTGCCAAGCCAAAATTTTGATATACTACTTGGGAATTCTTCTTCAGCGCATTCTAATGCGTCAACGACGTTTAGTTTGTATCTCATTATAATCTAAGCTCCGTGGTTACCCCCAATGTTGTGAAAACTGAACCAAAGATCGACTCGATAAGACCATTGGGTCATGGGTTTATGAGTTCAACCGGGTCAAACCGGGAGTCGATGCATGAGTCGACTCGAAATTTTAATTTTTTTATATATTTTATATATTTAAAAATTATAATATATTTTTTGTATACCCATATATTTAGTACAAACAAAATTAAATTAAATATCTATTGTTCATCAAAAATAACATCATAAAAATTAAGTGGTGGTTTTATGAAATTAATTCTAAACATGAGGATAACATAAAATATATATGTGAATTGTGATTTAACACAATTTCGTATAATGGTGGTTTTGTGAAATTTCTAAACATATTAGCATATTATTCCAAATAAAAATGAATATGTTATTTTTATTTAACCTAATGTAAAGATATATTTAACTTTATGTAAAATAAGACAAGTAGAGCAATTGACTTAGTTGGTTAGATGAAGAGAATGAGACACTAGAGTTCAATTCTTAGTAGGAGCAATTTAATTTTTGATTAAATTAGGATTGAACCGACAGGTTCAATGTGGTCTGACCAGGTCAAAGCGAGTCTTGATCGAGTTTGACCGGTTCAATGACATGATCGGTCTGATTGAAGAATCGAACCGATGTCCCCATCGATTTTCACAACTATGATGTGTACATACAAAATTAATTCTTATTAAGTTCTTCAAAATTAATACAAGAATAATTGGATGAAAACTCTTGCTTTTCCTCTTGAACCATTAAATCAAAGTGACCTTCCAAGATATAAAGTCAGATTGGTGGCAAAGGGATATACTCAAAAGGAATGTATTGATTTTACTGAAATATAGTTAAATTTAAAATCATAAGAATGATGTTGTCTTATGTTGCTTATTATGATTTAGAATTTGAATAGTTAGATGTCAATACTGCCTTCCTGCATGGAACTTTAGATACTGAGTTATGATATGAGAAGCAATATACTTGACTTGATCTTGCGGGATATGTAGATGCAAATTTTGCAGGTGATGTTGATGTTAGAAAATCCACAACTTCCTTCATATTCACTTTGGCTGGAAATTGCAAACAATGGATATTAAGTTTGCAGTCAGTGGAAACACTTTCTACTATTGAATCTGAATACATTGCTATCAGTGAAGTCTGCAAAGAGTGTATATGATAATGAGAACAGCTAGAGAGCTGAAAATTACATCAACTGTTGGTAGGATTTATAATGATAGTCAGTCTGCACCTAGCTTAAGTAAAAATCATGTTACCATGAGAGGTCTAGTCAATGACATTCAGTTGTCAGATTAGAAACAAAGGATTTTGCTTGCTGATTCAGGTGGAGTATTGTTAAAATTATCATTAAGCAAATCAGGTCAAGTCGTTACTAAAAGGGGGAGTCGATCGTTGCTAAAGGGTTGAAGTCGTTGCTATTGTGTTTGAATTTCTTTCTCTCCAACGCAAAACGGTGTCGTCGAGTTTAAATGAAACAGTGCGTTTTGTTTTGGAAGGAAAGAAAAGCAGAGTTCGCGATTTGGAAGGCACTGATTTGAAAGGAGGCAATGATCGGATGGTAGCTGCTCAATCTGGCGAATTTGATTCACGTGGAAAAGGATCGAGACTATCAAAGTTAGGGCACCAACAAAAGAATCCATTTTTCTGCTCCGACAAACGAACTCTTTCGAAATTGATCAATCAAGCACTCTATGCATCTTGCGATGGTGAACTTGACAAGGAATTGAGTGTGGTGGAGCACTGGACTGTGCTCCGTCGTGGCTTGTCGTTTTCGATTAGATAACTTCTTAAACTCAAGATCACATTATGGAATTTGAAAAATCTCTTATTCGAGTGATAGTTGAATTCCTTTGTGAGCCGTGGAGTAAAGTCCTATTGGAATGACATATAACCATGTGAAAATCCTTATGTCTTTATTTATTTCATTTTGCTATTTCGGTGTAATTTTGATTCTGTTAAATCAAGTTGATTAAATATTAAAGAACGCAATATATGGTTACAACATGCGCGAATCACATATACAAAATCTTTAACCCTGTCAATAAATCAATCGCATTGATCATTTGATTAAAATGATACGAACAAAAAATATCCCACCAAAAAAAAAAAACCCTGACTGGATTTCGGTCGAGGACTGCTTCGAATCACTTATTCGACATCCCTAAACCCTAAACATCTGTAGTTGTGAGTCCAACCAGAACAGTTTATCTGACTTGCATTTGTTTACAATGGGAATACTTCTCTTCATAACAAAATATAAATTTGAACAGGATGATGCGGACGAACTTGACTTGCAAAAGATGGTGGATGCAAGAATAGCCTACGTTGCAGCTGCCAGTATCTCCAATCCTTTGTAATGTCAGCTTAGAGTCATTTGAATCCCGGTACCCAAGAGCTCTCAGTCACAGGAGCAAAAAATGTACCTGAGACTCCAACACAGAAGGTTGTCCTTTTTCTGTGTATTGAGCTATGGTGTGAGAAAATGGAAGCCTCTAGAAGATGCCCAATTCCAACTCAATGTGATGTTGGAAGCACAACGTAACTTCGACAGACTGCTCTTAAGTTGGTTCATTAAAATAATTCAGGCACCAAAAGCACATTCAAGATGCAAAGATCCGAATAGAGGTTGGACCAGTCGACAAGGAACATTGAATTATGTTACAGCACTACGGGCCTTAACAGAGGGGGGGTCTTCTGTCTTTGGAAATTAACATAGCCATTAATTTAGTTCCGGACAAAACTTGAGGCTTCAATAATATGTAGAGCCACCGTGTGACTAAACAAAGGTGATGCATACTCTCATTGCATCTCGACTTTCTTGGCATTGATGTAGCTACCGAATCTACGAGCCACCACTGGATCCGATGAGATATCCCACAACTGTAATATAATTTTTAGAAAATATCAGGTTGATGGACAGCTCAAAAGCAATATGACATTTCATTACGTAAGTAAGAAAAAAAAACATCCTTTCCCACTCACTTGTAGTTTTCCCTTGCCACCTCCAATAGCAAGCAGAGATGGATGGTCCTCGGAGAAAGACATTGAGAACACAGATCCCTATTCAAGTTCAAAACATGAAAAGCATGTTATGGGGCGAAACTACTGAAAATGAACGCTTTCCAGTTTCTAAGTTCAATCTGTTTCATTAATTATTCGATAGCAGTTTGGCATCTAGTATATCACACTCACTGCTTTGGGATTGTTCGACGCAATAAATGAAGGCTGATCATTCGTAAGGTCCCATATTTTCACCTGCAACAAGTGAAGATTAAATTTAGTATAATTATTTGAAAGGCAAGCAAAACACAAGCGTGTCAGTGAAATTTTACCATCTTATCTTTAGATCCTGTTGCAAGGAGCTGCAGACATTGAACATCCCATGTTAACACTTTGATTCTTACAGTAAAAGTAGATAGCAAAAGAAAATATGAGATGCTGTGCAGAAAGACGAATGATCTTACATTGGGTGCAAAAGGACTGTAGGCAACTGCACAAACAGCCTTGTCGTGAGCACGGACCGTAAAACTTGGCTTAGATTCAACTGCCGGGTCAGAGCTAGCAGTCCTGATATCATAACCTTTAACAGAACCATCTTCAAGACTAACCTGAATGACAATAGCGGAAATAATTGATGTCAACTTTTGATACCAGATGAGGATACACCAACGAACTGACCACATATGGGTACGTAAACATCAATGTTTTTTTTTTTTTGAAAAAATATCAAATCATCCAAAAAACAGATTAACTACCTACCACAAACGAATGCTCTGCATGTGGATTCCATGCCAAGTTTTCAACATCGACTGGAACTGACCATCTAATACCTGGGTGAGAAGGAGTTCTCCCATCCCTCTGAAACAAAATAAATATGAAAGTTTATTTCAAGTAAAGGTCATTTACAGGTAGAATGTCGCAAATTTAAGCATATATTGGTTAGAGAGAGCATAGAGCAGAGAAGGTGTTATATAGCAGCAGAAGCCAGAAAGACGATCACTGACCATTACGACTGAATGATCGAAAGAACCACTAAGGAGAACTTGCGGTTGATAATGGTTCCAAGCAACAGATTGAACCTGTGTTCACCAACAAAATACAAAATTACTACGGCCCAGTCTGGAAAGGCACTCAACTGGAGGTATAGTAGCATCTCATTCATATTAACTAAATTAAGCCACCAACAGGGGTACCACCGTACCACATGTAGAATTAACACTTGCATCAAACTTGAAGGGGGAAGAAAAGTGATTTAGATCCGGATCAAGTGTAATCCTCTAAGTTACGAGATTGAAAAAAAGGGATTTCAGTGAACAGAACGTCTAATACATTGAACAGATGAATTCTACCTTGTCTGTATGGTGATCCATTGTTATTTTGCATTTTCCAGTGGCCACATCCCAAACCTTTACTAGTTTATCAGCACTTGCACTAGCTAATATATTCCTGCATTTCGTTAGGGAAAGGAATAGAAAACTTCAAACCACTGCAAAAGAACATTATCACTAGTCAACGCAAGGAAAACGAGTAACGTTTTACCTGTACTCTTTGTTCCAAGCTAAATCAAGCACGGAATCAGTGTGACTGTCCTTGTGGTATTTAACCGACTTCTGAAGTAAGGAGAAAGTATCAATTTTGAATCTAAGGAAGTTACTCAAACAATATAAACATCATTTTTGTTCTAAAAATGATAAATGAACAAATAACTGACCTTTTTCCCTTTCTTTTTTATACCGCCGAGTACCACATGAGGCTCAACCTCATCAACCTGGATGCTGACAAAATATTATTACCACGTCGCACAGCCACATTGTCTGAATATAACAGTGAAGAATCACATTAAATGATATAACAGGAAACTTACAACATCTAAGTCCCATATCTCAATGGAAGGCTCTATTGATCCGACAGCAATGAAATTTCCTGTCAATGGAACAATGTCGGTAATTATGAAAGACGTGTAAATACAAGCTACTGAAAGCACAGGCACAAAGCCTCGTCTAGTTTCACAGATGAATAACGCAAATAAATAGGGAGAAGTGTTAAAGTTCCTAGAGAAATGCTGCTGGGTAAAAAAACAAGAGACCATTACATTCATTAAGAAAAGAGAACAAATGATGTAATGTACCTTTGTCTCCACCTTTTAATGGACAGTCAAGCCATGCAGTGCAAAGGGGAAATGCAGAGAGAATAATGTCATGGTGAATGTACATGTTTGCATTATCATCAGAATCCTCATACAACCAAATCTGTGGCCAGACATGATTATCAAGTTAGATACACAATCTAGTCGATACACTCATATTATATGGAGTTAATCACAATCAATTGCCCAAAAGAACATGCCTACATACTATTTGTATTCGATTGAGCATTAATATTCAAGTTCAACGTAGCATACTAATCAACCACAAAATTAGAACACATCTCACATAATTCCCCATATCATCATACCTCAAGTGTATTGACATCCTCCTCATTGTGCGCACAAACTATCACCAAATCCATAGGCTTGATAGCTATATCTTCTGCTTCTTCGGAGTCATAACCCTGGTATTTAAAAAAATCCATTAGTTATATATATATAAATAATCATACCTTCAAAAAGAACACAAACTCACATCTTTATCTTTGAGATACGGATCCATCTCATTACTCGGATAATATAGGTCCCCAAGCCCGGAACTAAATAATTCAACCCCTACAGTAAAAAAACACACAGCGCCTTCATCTAAGCGACCATAACACATATGACATCTCAAGCCAACTTTCGAAGGTAAATTCATAAATTTAAAAAAAAACACCTTGATCTTCATCATCGTAATGATCCATGTCAAGCTCCCTCATTCCATCCTCAATGTCAGCAAAATTAGACTTTGAAGAGCTTCCAAGCTCCTTCGCAACTGCTAAAGCTCTGGCTAAATCATCCTTCTTCGCCATATCTTCTTCCAACTCACCTTCATTTCCTTCATCCTCCATCTCATCCTCACTTCCCCTAAATCACAAACACAAAAATTCACCAATCAGAAACCCATAATTTCCATACACAACTTCCTAAATCATAACCCAATGAATCCTCACAATCCATCAAATCATGACCATGAATGGTTGAAAATTTCAAATTCATATCACAAAAAAGAGAACGCTAAAAAGAGCTGATGCCAACTCACTCTGTCGCAAGAGAAGCAGCGTTTTTTAACGCTTCTTCGATGTCTTCTTTGGTTGGAGGATCGGCTGTATCGGGAACAGGCTTCGAGGCTCCTTTTGGAACCCATGAAATTGCTGAAATCATTCTCCGGCGGCGGCGACGGCGACGGAAAGCGGTGGCGGAAATAGGCGCGCATGCGGTGTGTGAGAATTTTGAGTCGTGTCGTTAGGGTTTATGTTGAGCAGATGAGTCGTTTTGTGAGTTGTGAAAAAATAACCAAAATACCCTTCTCGTCGATTCTCGTTTTGGGCTGTTGGGTTTCGCGTATTTACAATTTCGCACCAGCAGTTTATCATATTGTTCTGAAAAAAGGAAATCGACGTTCGATTAAACTTTTGACCTCATGTATTTTATGGTTTGCTTTTAAAGAGTTCATTATTCCGTGTGCTATCAAGACTTGATAATATTGGTTTGTTTAGAAGATGTGGTTCAAATTGACATAATATTATTTTTACGTTGCATAATTTTATCAGCATGCATACATGTAATGAATCCTGGCGCATGACCTGGTACTAAGGTCTGTAAATTTTGATTTTTTGAAGAAAAAAAAATCAAAAATAGTAAATAAATGAAGTGCGAGACATGTTAGCTTTTCAAATTGATGGGAGCATTATATACCTTACTAGCTGCACTCACGTCGTCCTGACGGAAATTTTTCGACGTCTTCATCCGATTTAATTAAGTTTTACAACGTTTTTCGCTCTATTTATAATTTATACTTTTTTAAATTTTTAAATTTATAAATTCTTAATTTTTTTTTTGAAATCTACCTGAACAAATACGATTAAATATAGTAAAATACAGGCAAATACAATCAAATATAGATAAATAGTGATGAATGACATGTAGTGTAAATAAGAAAGGTGGGGAAGGACATTTTTGTCTTATTGCAATAGATATTTAGTGAGAAAAATGATGGAATTGGTAAGGAAAAGTTAGTGGTTGGTGTTTGTGTATTGAGGATGAAAGATTATTATTAGTGTAGATGATGAAATGGTCATTGGTGATGCATGAATTTTCTTTTCAAATTGAATTTTGTTTCAATTTAAGCGATTTCGGAATTTGACTTTATATTGTTTTGTTTGGTAATCAAATTATTTTAATTTATTTGTTACAATGGGTGGCTTACACATAATCGCAATTCCTATTGAAAAATTTTGATCCAACTGAGTTGCTTAATTTTTGCATCATGTGATGCGTGACATACTTCTGTAACGTCCGCTCTCCACATGCACTTCACGGCAATTCATTCATTAAAAAATCCACGAAGTACGAAGAAGGCGTCCATTCAGACGAAGCAAGCAAGCACAAAACTAAACATAAATTAAACAAAATCCAAGCAAGCACAAAGGTTAAACATCCACCTAATTTTTTTTAATTATGTAGTAGAAAATTTAAATATATTTATATTTTTGTTATAGTTCTGATCAACTTGTTTAATTTTTATACATAAATTATATATGAAAATTTTGGTTGGTATAATATTCTAAGTGATAGTAGAAATGACACTTTAGAGAACTGAATTGAATTGAATTGAACTGAACTGAAATTTAATTTAATTTAAACACACACTAGCTGCGCTCCCGTCGTCCCGACGGAAATTGTTTCCGTTTCTCCATTTGATTCACCTAAAAAATTTAAATATTTTTCGCTTATTTTTATATTTTAATATTAATTTTTTAATATTTTTTTTTATTTTTATTTTAAAATTTAAAATTTTAATGTTAATTTCATCTAAAAAATCTAAATATTTTTTGCTTAATTTTTATTTTTA
>JAWWMW010018193.1:0-17894 GCA_035048345.1 Echeveria elegans
GAGAATAGTTTTGAAGTTGTTAATAAACTAAAAAGTTATTCAAAAGTAAACTCAAAACGATTTCAAAATAAATTCAAAACTTTTTTCAAAGTGTGTTTATAAACTGGGCCTAAATGTTACTCCTTTGTAGCCTGTTTCGAATGTAGGCTGAGGTTTTTCTTTTGAATGTTTCATGCCAGCATTTTGGCTTCTAAAGTATTTGGTATTGTATCAGTTTGTTTTGTCTTGCAGAATTTGTGGGACAAGGCAGTAAATTTTGAAGAATTGGTTTTCCTTGTTTTGAAGAAGATTTTGCTGTGTCTTATTTGATTTCTTGGTGTCGAAGAATAATAATCGGTAGCCCTACTTGCCATATGGCCTTAATGCTTATTTAACATTCCCAACTAGTGGGGTGACTGGTAGCTGGTGTGGTGAGATTAGACCCACTTATTTCTGATCACCAGATTCGATCGAAATTTTTAAATACTGACGAATGAAAATTGAGAAACATATATACAGCTTCATCTTGGGTTAAGTGTAGTATGATGAGAGTAGAGCCTTGAGCAGTTAGTTGTGGTACAATGTATTCTCTCTTTAGTCTATTTAGTTTAGTATTTATATTCCATTCATTTTTTTCTACTTTAATTTCATATAACTCAACTTCTTTAATTCTCGTAATAAAAAAAAAAAACTTCTTTAATTCTCGTGTCCAATTTCAAATGACATCGAAATTTCCGCATAGAATAAGCCGCTATTTAAATTTTAAATTATCCACCATTAGCAGTCAACTTATGCTCAAGTGCGCAGTGCACAATAATCACACCAAATGTTCTTCTTTGCTTGAATATTATTCGATTTGGTTTTACTTAAACATGAATGTGGATGCAGGTGTTGCCAGCAGGGTGCATTACCAAGGATCACATGACTGTCTGGTACCTTATCTACCCCGTCTTCAAATCATCTCCTCAATCGCGGCGTTTTTAATGTTGTTTTCTTCAGTTGGGGCCGACCATAATCAGGAGTCAGTAGTGTGCTTTTGCGCAATTATATTTTATTTATATGATGCTAGCTAGCTAGCTAGTAGATCGAAGAAACTGATAGAGCTGACTGGTAGACGAGGCTTTAGCATGCCTTTAAAATACACATCATGGAAAATTTGGAGAAGGATCAAGTTCTCCTGCTAGACAATGGCTTTCATACATTTAATTCCGGCTGCTGTCTTGCTGATTTGGGCTTCACTCTCAAGCCTTTGTTACGCTCTTCCGACTGAACTAACCCATATCGGAAACAACCACAATGAGCTTGGATCAGAGGACGAGGCGAGAGCGCTGTTTCAGAAATGGAAGGAGCATCATGGTAAAATCTACAAGCATGCGGAGGAAGCTGAGGAGAGATTTGGCATCTTTAGACACAATTTGAAGTATATTGTTGAGAAGAACTCGCATAGATGGTCGTCGTCAGGGCATGTAGTGGGACTGAACAAGTTTGCGGATTTGAGCAATGCGGAGTTCAGGAAGAAGTACTTGTCTAAGGTTAAAAGACCCGCAAGCAAGGCGAGAGACAGTCTGAGCCTGAGGAGGAGGAGCATGGTGTCCAAGATGTATTCTTGCAAGGCGCCTTCTTCGTTGGATTGGAGAAAGTACGGGGCAGTGACTGGCGTCAAGGACCAGGGGAACTGCGGTAAGGCTTAGACTGCTGGGTCCCATTTTTCACTTATGTCCTTTTCCCGTTGCTTGTGCTTAGTATCTTGGTGTGTGCAGGAAGTTGCTGGTCATTTTCATCCACGGGAGCGATAGAGGGTATAAATGCGATAGTCACTGGGGATCTGATCAGCCTTTCGGAGCAGGAGCTAGTAGATTGTGACTCCACGAACGAGGGCTGTGATGGAGGCTATATGGACTATGCATTTGAATGGGTCATGAGCAACGGTGGGATTGATACAGAGTCTGATTATCCTTACACCGGCGTGGACGGGACCTGTAACACTCAAAAGGTAACCCCCATTTAAGTCCAAAACTGAAACCTGAGTAGCGGACAAGTCATGCCTTGCAATTACAGAGTGTTGATAAATCTTCTTTTCTTTTGATCAGGAGGAAACTAAGGTTGTGTCCATTGATGGGTATCAAGATGTGGACGAGTCAGACAGTGCTCTCTTGTGCGCCACGGTGAATCAGCCTGTAAGCGTGGGCATTGACGGCAGTGCCATTGACTTCCAGCTCTATACCGGGGTGAGCTTAGTTTCATTCCATTTCTACATGCTCAGGGGCGGTCAAGGTTTGAGTGAGTCTTAATATGACTCGTCGCTCTTGTTACATAGGGAATCTACGACGGGGACTGCTCCGATGATCCTGATGACATAGACCATGCAGTGTTAGTGGTAGGCTACGGATCTGAAGGAGACGAAGACTACTGGATCGTGAAGAATTCATGGGGGACATCTTGGGGCATCGACGGGTACATTTACATCAGAAGGAACACCAACTCGACTGCAGGTGTATGTGCTATTAACGCAATGGCTTCATACCCAACTAAAGACTCGTCCTCCGCTTCTCCTCCAACTCCACAACCCACTCCAGCAAGTCCACCTCCGCCACCTTCTCCCTCCCCTAGCCAATGCGGAGACTTCTCTTACTGCCCAACTGACGAAACCTGCTGCTGCCTGTTTGAGTTCTTCGACACTTGCTTCGTCTACGGATGTTGTGAATATCAGAATGCAGTTTGCTGTGAGGGAACTGAGTATTGCTGTCCTAGTGACTACCCCATCTGTGACGTTGATGAAGGACTCTGCCTCCAGGTATGTACCTATCAATATTGGAAGTATCGAACCACATTGCCTGAAATGCTTATGTCATCTGCTAATAGATCATTCTTTTGTTCGTATCAGAACCCCGGAGACTACCTAGGAGTCGCGGCCAAGAAGCGAAAGATGGCCAAACACAAATTCCCCTGGAACAAAATCGAATCAGCTACTCAGAAGAAATACCAACCTCTCCAATGGAAGAGGAACCAACTGGCCGCAATGCGCTGAGAACAAGTGAGATTATGCTTGCTGTGCGCATTGTCAGTAAAATTTGATACAGTGAGAACAAATGAGATTCTTTCAGCCTCCATAATATGTTGATGTCGATCAAACATGTCCTGCTCAGGACAAATTATGCTTCGTCTCACTGTTCTGTCTTGTTCATAAAATTGAAGTCATCATTTTAAACGGCATCCCGAGGGATCACTTTGTCATACATACATACATACATAGTAATCAACTAGAGGGATAGCATTACATACATAGACACGGGTGGGCTGATTATCTGGTAAAAATGATTCCGAATTTTAACGCTGGGTAAAAAGGGCCCTGATGATCCTCAAGATCCCAATCGGCTTCCAACGTTATGTCCGAAAGGCGCCTGGGCTTATTGGTCGTCTCTACATGGACATTTAATCCCATCCGATCAGCACAGCTTTGTGTCGGGATGAGAATGGCGCTTTCTCTTTTGAAGTAAAAAGGGACCATGGTATTGCGGTTAAGGGGTGTTCAATGCTCCCACCACAATACTCAGAAACTCACTTATGGAGAGACCTTTGCAGAGACAATCAAACATTGTTCAGGGTTATATATAATGTTTCATACTTAGTTTTTTCTCTTCCTCAATACCAGATCCAGTCTTAGGGTTTAGTAAAAGGGATCGATTTTTTGCTAGCTTGTTCAGTGTAATTAAGTACTAGCTGCGCTCCCATCGTCCCGACGGAAATTTTTCTCATATTTTCATTTGATTTATCTAAAAATACTAAATTTTTCCGCTTAATTTTTTATTTTTTTAATGTTAATTTTTAAAAAATTTAATTTCCAATTTAATTTGATTTTGATTTTTAACTACTTATTTTTAACTACTTATTTTTAATTTTAAGTTTTTTAATTTTATTTATTGGATTAGATTGTAATTAATGATAAAGAAAAATGTGAAATTGTAAAGAAAGGATATTTGAGTTTTTTTTTATTTAATGAAGGATAGAAGCGTAATTTTTTGTGTGGTCCAAACTGACACTTGAGAGCTCCTCCCATCATAATTTGTAATGGCCGCTCTTTGGATCATCTATTTATAAAGTTTGTTTGAAGAGGAAAAAAAAAGTCATCCAAATGTCGGAGCACCGAGATATATTTCGCCATGGAGTATGTTAAAGGCGGCCAGATTTGTAACAAAGTGGTTAAAGGGAAGCTGAAGGAGGATGTTGCGCGGAAATACTTTCAGCAGTTGACTGATTTCTGCCATAGTCGCGGAGCCTGAAAATCTTTTACTGGATGAAAACGGAGACTTGAAAGTTTCCGACTTTGGGACCGGAGGTGTGATTAATCAGAAAGGATAAGATGGGGGCGAAGGCGGATATTTGGTCTTGCGGAGTTGTACTCTATATGTGCGCTCATGGCGGGATATACTCACCATTCCGTGAACCCAATTTGATCACATGTGTAGGAGGATCAGCAAAGCCGAGTTCAAGTGTCCGCAATGGATTCCACCAGAGGTTCGTAAGAATTCCTGACCACACGGAGAATAACCGTTGCGAGGACTACGGAAAAAAGTCCATTTTTTTTTGTGCCAGATCCCATACTCAGACAAGAGACCTACCAGTCTCTGGCAGTGTTCTCGAACAACAATGTTAAATATATCCGCATAGAACAAACTCCATGTTGCTGCCCGTTTTCATGAGATAGACGGACATATTGCTATCAACTACTAATTACAATACAAATTAGAACCATTATTTTTGGAACAGGCGCACCCGACACAAACCTCTCGACCCCTCACCCTCTTCCTCAAATAACGCATTACCCCCCGACATTAAATCAAACGCGTTCATACTGGCTGGTCGACGCAATCCAACAACCTTCCGCCTCGGCTCCATTATATATGATCTCCAACCGCGCGACTGATCCGAAGCCGACCCAACATCTTCCACACTACAAACTGGATCATCCTCGATATTATAAAACTTCCGTATTTCTTACACTATCTAAACTCCTCGATATTAATCACCGAAATGGTAATCCTCGTCGCGGGATAAGTTCACTATAAACTAGAAATTACAATCAAAAGAAAAGATTTATTTGGACTCGTGTTGTGCAAACATTCATCCAAATATTAGGGTGTTGTAATAAACATTGTTGAAAAATGCATTAAATTATGACAAAAAAACATTACGTTTTTAAGTTGCAATATGACATATGCAAAACAATCTAATTGAACCAAAAATATCTCACTAACTCATTAAATCAAGGAATAAAAGAAAATTAGATTTAAAAATAATGTATACGGTGCTGGTGGGATCCGATCCTACGCTCTATACGTTAGAGACAAGCAGCATTATCCACTGGGCTATATGCTTTAATGTGGCTCGAAGGAATTTTTTCTAATTTAAAAGTTTATCGGGTTGGAGCCAGGCCAGCCAACCAGCTGGCTCCGCCCCTGGTTGTGCCTGAGAAGCCTTACCATCTAAATAATACATTAATAAACTAGTTTTATAAGTATTATTTATTTTTCTGCAATGAACATATATAGATCGCACACCAGGATGCATGGAAACTCTGTGGTCGGAAACGGTCATTGTACGGTGTTCCATGCATATATAATAAGGTAAGGGATTGTTGTAACCACTGCGTGTCAACTGGTATAACAAAGTTGATACCAGAAGACTGTTGGAAAAGGAAAGAACACAAATAAGTGTTGTGTCCAAAATCAACACCTTTTCCTCTTGAAAGAATATGTGAGAGTAGCAACAAACAAATATTCCGAAGAACAACATCAAACAGTAAGATGATCCAACCACAAGAAATAAACGATAAGAGATACAAGAATTTAACTTGGAAAACTCTTTCAATATGAAAGAGTAAAAAACCACGAGACCCTTTGGTCTAACCAACTCCACTAGCACCAAATTGAGAGTACAAATACACAATTCAGCAACACCACAATGATATCTAGCCCTTAACAACGCTACGAATGCACTAGATTCAAAATAGAGGTACAACGATGCGAGAAAAAATCACCAAAAACAGCAGTCTGATTAGAAGCTTATAAATCAAGATCTAACCGTTGGAATTCGATCTCCACTGTTCAGATTGAAGATTCATGAGTCCTTAAACTCCATTCAAAATTTCAGATCGACTGGACAAGATTTGTACCTCCGGTCGATGACAACATCAGACCTGCGTCGGCTGCTCCCTTCATTACTCTCTTAATTATTTTTGATAATAAAACCCTAGATGTGTTTTTATAGTTCTTGAGGACTTATCCTTCAAAATTGGGTCATTAACACATAGTTGGGAGCCCAACCCAACAAATCTCCCTCCCTCACGACTATGTGGAGGTGGTTGTCAAACCGGCAATCAAACGACAAACTTCAAACTTCCCCTTTGGCAAAGTCTTGGTCATCATATCAGAATCATTATCATTTGTGTGAATCTTTTCAAACTCCAATAACTTGAGATCAAAGCACATCTCGAATCCAATGATAACGCACATAAATATGTTTAGATTTTCCATGGAAAGTAGGATTTTTGCTAAGATGTATAACACTCTGACTGTCACAATATAAGACATACCTCTTCTGCATAAACCAAGTTCACGAAGATATTTCTTCATCAAAAGCATCTCTTTACAAGCTTCAGTAGCTGCAATGAAGTCGGCCTCCGTTGTGGACAACACAACACATTTTTGAAGCTTAGATTGCCATTAAACTGCCCCCTCTGCAAAGGTAACCAAATAACCAGATGTTGACTTCCTGGTATTTATATCTCCAGTCATATCTGCATCTGTATAAACATTCAAAATAGGTTTTCCAGTTCCAAAACAAAGTTTCAAACTAGATGTGCCTCTGAGATATCTCATAATCCACTTCACTGCACTCCAATGTTCCTTACCAGATTGGAAAGGAAGCGACTAACTGTACCAATTGCATGAGCTAAATCTGGTCTCGTACAAACCAATGCGTACATCAAACTTCCTACTGTAGATGCATAAGGAATATGTTGCATGTTTGCGTTCTCAGCATCATTAGATGGGGACTGTCTAGAGCTAAGCTTAAAGTGTGAAGCAAAAGGTGTGCTAACCGCTTTAGCATTTTCCATGTAGAATCATTGAAGCACCTTTTCTATGTACTTTTCTTGAGATAACCATAACTTTCTAGCCTCTCTGTCACGTGTAATCTGCATGTAAAGAATTTGTATTGCAGGTCCCAAGTCCTTCATCGCGAAAGACTTACTAAGCTCTGCTTTCAACTCAGCAATTGGCTTGGTTAGTTTATGTCATAAGAATATGACATTTGTTATTTTGTTATTGTCCAAAAACTTAAAATATTATGTTTGATTTTGTAACAAGATATTAAAAATTTAAAATTAACTTTATGATATTGTTTTTAATAAATAATTCACATATAATTTATATTATTTGTGTCAAAAATATAGGTGTATACAAAAATATATTATAAATATTTAAATACATAAATTATTTTAAAATATTTAAAATTTCGAGTCGACTCATGCATCGATCCCCGGTTCGACCCGGTTGAACCCATGAACCCGTGACCTCATGACCTTATCGAGTCGGTCATCGGTTCAATTTTCACAACATTGCCTTCAGCTCCTTGAGGAGTTCCCCCTTGATCTTTGGGCAGGTTTAGACCGAAGCTTTCAAATATGCGCCTTAGGTTCTCTGATCTCTCAGATGGGGATGGAGATAGATGCTCAATGTCTCCCATTTCCCGGTCTCATAGAATCCTTTGTCCTCCACTAACTTCATATCACGGGACACTAGAACTTTCCTTGTTATTGGATCGTAGCACTTGTATCCCTTTTGAGTCATGGAATAGCCGATGAACATTGTCTTTATACCTTTGGCCTCTAATTTGTTTTTTTGTTCACCTCATATATACACAAAACAAGGACACCCAAATACATGTAAGTGTTTAATGGAAGGTTTAGTTTTGTTGAGTACCTCATATGGTGATACATCACCAAATAACTTTGTGGGAAGTCGGTTGGGAAGTAGCAAGCTGTCATTACGGCATCTCCCCAAAACCTTTTAGGGACATTGGTGTGAAAGATCATTAACCTTGCTACCTCCATCAAATGCCAATTCTTCCTCTCGGCTACTCCATTTTGTTGTAGTGTGTAAAAGCAACTCGTTTGTTGTGTAATCCCATGCTTTGCCAAGTGTTATTTGAAGGCATTGCTAGTGTACTCCCCCACCATTATCTGATCTTAAAACCTTAATCATGGCATCGAAATGGTTTATAGCATAGTTTTGAAAGTTGATAAAAGCATTTAGAATTCTATCTTTAGATGAAATCAAAGTCAGCCATGTATACTTAGATTTCGAATTACTAAATGTGACAAAATACTTATGATTCTCCCTGGACATACAAAGGGCGGTCCATACATCAGAATGAACTAAATCAAAGCAATTTTCATATGTAGTCATAGATTTCGGAAAAACAGATTTGCAATGTTTACCTAAAATACATGCCTCACAATCATCATTTTTGAAGGAAATTCTAGGGAACACAAGGTTTAGAATTCTAGTATGGGGATGTCCTAATCTAGCATGCCATACTTTATCATTGGTCACACGGGAACTAAGGGCACACTTCTCATCAGCAAACAAAGTATTTGATGCATTGAATAATTTACCAAGAGTGTTACCCGAGTTCCCTTTTAGGGAATTGAAGATGGCCTCAAGATCAGATTTCTTGATGAACTCATCATTGTTCTTTTGGGCAGCAAGGACTTGTCCTTCCTCCTCTTTAGTTGGATGAGCTTTTGCATCCTTAAACTTGTTCGGTTTCATGTGAGGATGAAGGTTCCAGCACTTGCTTTTCTTGTGCCCTTTCTTCCTACAAAACTCACATGTAAGTACAATACAATGATCAATTGATTGAGTTGTTACCTTCGTGACCGATTCCATCATGTATCCCTTGGACAACTCCCTCTTTTCTCCAAGAAGCGCAAGAGAGCCTTGCTCCTTTTGAATTTGAGAGCACACTTCCTCGAGAGAAGGCAGCTTGTCGGCCCTTAGAATGTGCTTGATCAAGTCATTGTACACCGGGTCTAGGTTGAGGAGAAGTCCAAACACCTTGTCTTGCTCCTTTCTTTCATTTAGAATGATTGGGTCCGTTGTGCTTGGTCTAAGCGCCTCTAATTCCGCCCATAAGGACCTGAACTTACCAAAATATTGAGTGAATTCCATCCCATTTTGGCTTCGGTTGATAGCTTTCTTGACCTCGAACACACGGATCAGATTTGAAGTGTTTCCATACACTTTGTTGAGTGTTTCCCATAACTCTTTGGCCGTCTCACAATAGGAATATGCCTCCAAGATAGACTCATCAAGTGAAAATTGAATAATAGATAGTACCTTTGAGTTTTCTTGGAGCCATTTGAGTTCATTGGCCGAGACAACCTCCTTGCTCTCTTGTTGGACCGTGCTGGTTGGTGCTTCACTAGTCGTGAGATGGCTATCCAAACCTTCACCTCTCAAAGTAGTCTTGATTATCCTCGACCAAAGCAAGTAATTGGCTCCTTTGAGAGTGACGGGGATCATCATAGCCTTAGGATCCATGTCGGATGGACTATGATGATTTCAACAAGGCAAAAGACAGATTTGAAGAATAGAGAATGATTTTGCGGAAAAGATCGTTCAAGCTCTTGATACCATGATAGAATTTGTGAAGAATGAAAGTATGAAAGTATAAGAGAGAAGTATATGAGACAAAATCTGATTTGTATTGTGTGTTAGATGATGTTACAAGATTCAAATATTTATACTACAAGGTACCAAACGGCTAGTACATTAACTCTAGGTAGTTGGATAGTGCATTAACTCTAGGTGGTTGATTGTTTGGAGCTCCAACGGCTAGCTTCTTTAATTCTCCAAAGGCTCCTCTCATTTGAATTCAAATGACACCTTCTAGAACATGATCACTTCTTTGTTACTTGGCACCAAAGGCATCTTCACTTTCAATACTCCCCCTCAAGCTTGACACCCAAGATGGGTTCAAGCTTGGAACCAAAAGAGAGATGCCTCATTAAAAACCTAAGTATGGAAAACCCAATGGGATAAAACCATATCTAGGAAAAGAGTACAACTCCTCCTGGCCTAGGGACTTCTTTAATAACCATCATCTTCAAAGGAGTACATGGCCTGACTTGGTTGAGCGATTGCTTGGTTGTTGTAGAACACCCTAGTGTTGATCCAATTTGAGGTCGGGTTCTTTAGTCTCTCGCTTCTCCTTAGGGGCTGAAGTTCCTCATTCCAAGGCTCATTGTCTTCGTCGCTAAGGGGCTGAGATTGCTCATTCCAAGGCTCATTGTCTTCTTCGCCAAGGTCGTTATCCTCTTGAACATCCTCATTTTGATCATGACTTTCTTGAGCCTCTTCTTGAATTTCAACTTGGCCTTCGGCTTCTTGAGTTTCAACTTCGCTTTCGGCTTGTATTCCCCCTTCATGGTCAAGATGAGGAGTGTCTTGTGCACCTTCAGCTCTTTGAAGAGTTCCCCCTTGATCCTTGGGCAGGTTTAGACCGAAGCTTTCAAATATGCGCCTTAGGTTCTCGGATCTCTCGGATGGGGATTGAGATAGATGCTCAATGTCCTCCCATTTCCCTGTCTCATAGAATCCTTTGTCCTCCACAAACTTCACATCACGGGATACTAGAACTTTCCTTGTCATTGGATCGTAGCACTTGTATCCCTTTTGAGTTGTGGAGTAGCCAATGAACATTGCCTTTGTACTTTTGGACTCTAATTTGTTTCTTTGTTCACCTGGGATATGCACAAAACAAGGACACCCAAATACACGTAAGTGGTTTATGGAAGGCTTAGTTTTGTTGAGTACCTCATACGGAGATACATCGTTCAATATCTTTGTGGGAAGTCGGTTGATCAAGTAGCAAGCTGTCATTACGGCATCTCCCCAAAACCTCTTAGGGACATTGGTGTGAAACATCATTGACCTTGCTACCTCCATCAAATGTCGGTTCTTCCTCTCGGCTACTCCGTTTTGTTGTGGTGTGTATGGGCAGCTTGTTTGTTGTGTAATTCCATGTTTTGCCAAGTGTTGTTTGAAGGCATTGCTAGTGTACTCACCTCCATTATCTGATCTCAAAACTTTGATCTTTGCATTGAAATGGTTAGTAGCATAGTTTTGAAAGTTGATAAAAGCCTCTAGAACTCTATCCTTAGATGGAATCAAAGTCAGCCATGTATACTTAGATTTCGCATCAATAAATGTTACAAAATACTTATGATTCTCCCTAGACATACAAGGGGCAGTCCATACATCGGAATGCACTAAATCAAAGCAATTTTCATATGTAGTCATGGATTTCGGAAAAACAGATTTGCAATGTTTACCTAAAATACATGCCTCACAATCATCATTTTTGAAGGAAATCCTAGGCAACACAAGGTTTAGAATTCTAGAATGGGGATGTCCTAATCTAGCATGTCATACTTTATCATTGGTCACACGGGAATTAAGTGCACACTTCTCATCAGCAAACAAAGTATTTGATGCATTGAATAATTTACCAATAGTGTCACCCGAGTTCCCTTTTAGAGAATTGAGGATGACCTCAAGATCAGATTTCTTGATGAACTCATCATTGTTCTTTTGGGCAGCAAGGGCTTGTCTTTCCTCCCCTTTAGTTGGATGAGATTTTGCATCCTTAAAATTGTTCGGTTTCATGTGAGGATGAAGGGTCCACCACTTGCTTTTCTTGTGCCCTTTCTTCTCACAAAACTCACATGTAAGTATAATACAATGATCAATTGATTGAGTTGTTACCTTCGTGACTGAATCAGCCATGTATCCCTTGAACAACTCCCCATTTTCTCCAAAAATCGCAAGAGAATCTTGCTTCTTTTGAATTTGAGAGCACACTTCCTCAAGAGATGGTAGCTTGTCGGCCCCTAGAATGTGCTTGATTAATTCACCGGGTCTAGGTTGAGGAGAAGTCCAAACACCTTGTCTTGCTCCTTTATTTCATTTAGAATGATGGGATCCGTTGTGCTTGATCTAAGTGCCTCTAATTCTGCCCATAAGGACTGGAACTTACCAAAATATTGATTGAATTCCATCCCATTTTGGCTTCGATTGATGGCCTTCGACCTTGAACACACGGATAAGATTTGAAGTGTTTCCATACACTTTGTTGAGTGTTTTCCATAAATCTTTGTCCGTCTCGCAATAGGAGTAGGCCTCCAAGATAGACTCTTCTAGCGAGCATCTAATGATAGAAAGCACCAAAGAATCCTCTTAGAGCCACTTGAGCTGATCGGCCGAGACCTCAACATGATTCTCTTATTCCACCGTGCCGGTTGACGCTTCACTCTCGGTGAGATGAGTATCCAATCCTCAACCTCTCAAAATAGACTTGAGAATCCTTGACCTAATGCAAGTAATTGGCCCATTTGAGAGTGACGGGTATCATCATAGTCTTAGGATCCATGTCTGATGGACTATGGTGATTTTAACAAGACAAAAGACAGCTTTGAAGAATTGAGAATATGAACAGTTTTGCAGAAAGATCGTTCAAGCTCTGATATCATGATAGAATATGTGAAGTATGAGAGTATAGAAAGTAGAATGAGAAGTATTGTACACAAAATCAGATTGTATTATGTGTATTTTGAATGAGAATACAAGCTGTTTTTATATTATTTTCTACAAGGTTCAAACGGCTAGTATGAGTTAATGCTAGTGGTTAGGTGGCTGCCATAAATGCAAAGACTCATTTTCTTAAATGTTATATCTTCATCCAAGACTCCTTCTTCTATATATTTATGATCTTGTAGAAGCCCTTGATGAGTAAACCATATGTAACCAATTCAATTATATTTTGGCGCCAAATCTGTTACTTGATGCCAAATGCAGATTCCCTTTCAATACCTATAAGACATAGTTTCATCATCGGCTACACTAAAAGTCTCTTTAAAGCAAACCGGTACATCAAGCATAACACGCGCTTTGTACCACCTCCAAATACTATCAAATCAACATGAGTCATTCTTCAGTGCTAAAAAAATGATACTCGTCTTAGTTAGAATGTGTTAGGACGCTTATAAGACCTAGTTTCATCATCGGCTACACCAAAAGTGTCTTTAAAGGGAACCGGTACATCAAGCATACTACGTGCTTTGTAACATCTCCAAATGCTTTCAAATAAACATGAGTCATTTTTGACCTCTAAAGAATGATCCTCATCTTGGTTAGAATGTGTTAGGCACCCTGTAAAACCTAGTTTCATCATCGGCTACACCAAAAGTCTCTTTAAAGCAAATCAGTACATCAAGCATAACACACGCTTAGTACCGTCCCCAAATACTTTCAAATGAATATGAGTCATTCTTGAGTGCTTAAAAATGATACTCGTCTTAATTAGAATGTGTTAGGCTACCTATAAGACCTAGTTTCATCATCGGCTAAACCAAAAGTCCCCTTAAAGCAAACCGATACATCAAGTATAATACGCGCTTTTGTACCATCTCCAAAAGCTTTCTAATCAATACTAGTCATTCTTGAGTGCTTAAAAATGATAATTTCCTTGGTTAGAATGTGTTAGGCCACCTATAAAACCTAGTTTCATCATCGGATACACCAAAAGTCTCTATAAAGCAAACCAATAAATAAAGCATAACACGCGCTTTTGTATCGTCTCCAAAAGATTTCGGATCAACACAAGTCATTCTTGAGTTCTTAAAAATGATTATCGCCTTAGTTAGAATGTGTCAGGCCATCTATAAGACCTAGTTTTATCATCGGCTACACCAAAATTGTCTTTAAAGCAAACCGGTACATCAAGCATAACACGTGCTTTCTAACGTATCCAAATGCTTTCAAATAAACATGAGTCATTCTTAACCTCTAAAGAATGATACTCGTCTTGGTTGGAATGTGTTAGGCAACCTATAAAACATAGTTTCATCATCGGCTACACCAAAAGTCTCTTTAAAGCAAACCGGCTCTGAATGCTTTTAAATAAATATGAGTCATTCTTGACTGCTTAGGAATGATAATTGTCTAGGTTAGAATGTCTTAGGCCACGTATAAGACCTAGTTTCATCATCGGCTACACCAAAAGTCTCTTTAAAGCAAACCAGTACATCAAGCATAACACGCGCTTTTGTACTATTTCCAAAAGCTTTCAAAATGACATGAGTCATTCTTGAGAGCTTGAAAATGATACTCGTCTTAGTTAAAATGTTTTAGGCAACCCATAAGAACTAGATTCATCATCGGCTATACCAAAAGTCTCTTTAAAGCAAACAGGTATATCAATCATAACACGAGCTTTGTACCCCCTTTAAATACTTTCAAATCAACATGAGTCATTTTTGAGTGCTTAAAAATGATACTTGTCTTGATTAGAATGTGTTAGGCCACCTATAAGATATAGTTTCATCATCGGCTAAACCAAAAGTCGTCTAAAAGCAAACCTATACACCAAGCATAAAACACGCTTTGTACCGCCTCCAAATGCTTTCAAATCAATACGATTTATTCTTGAGTGCTAAAAAATGATACTCATCTGGGTTAGAATGTGTTAGGCCACCTATAAGATCTAGTTTCATCATCGGCTACATTAAAAGTCTCGTTAAAGCAAACAGGACATCAAGCATAACACGAGCTTTGTACCATCTCCAAATGCTTTCAAATCATTTTTAAGCAGTAAAGAATGACTCGTGTTGATTTGAAAGCTTTTGGAGACGGTACAAAAGCGCGTATTATGCTTACCGGTTTGCTTTAAAGAGACTTTTGGGGAAGCCGATGATGAAACTAGGTCTTGTATGTGGCCTAACACATTCTAACCAACACGAGTATCATATTTTCGCAGTCAAGAATGACTCATATTGATTTGGAAGCTTTTGGAGACGGTACAAAAGCAAGTGTTATGCTTGATGTACTGGTTTGCTTTAAAGAGACTTTTGGTGTAGCCGATGATGAAACTATGTCTTATAGGTCGCCGAACACATCCTTACAAAGATGAGAATCATTTTTTAGCAGTCAAGATCCACTCTTGTTGATTTGAAAGCTTTTACAGACGGTACAAAAGCGCGTGTTATGCTTGATGTACAGGTTTGCTTTAAAGAGACTATTGGTGTAGCCGATGATGAAACTATGTCTTATAGGCGGCCTTACACATTCTAACAAGTACGAGTATCAATTTAAAACAGTCAAGAATGACTCGTGTTGATTTGAAGGCATTTGAAGACGATACAAAAGCATGTGTTATGCTTGATATATTGGTTTACTTTAAATGGACTTTTGGTGTAGACGATGATGAAACTAGGTCTTATAGGTTGCCTAACACATTCTAACCAAGATGAGTATCATTTCTTAGAAGTCATGAATCACACGTGTTAATTTGAAAGCTTTTACAGACTGTACAAAAGCGCGTGTTATGCTTGCCTAACACATTCTAACCAAGACCAGATAACAAACCATGTAACATATACATATATGCAATCGTGATGCAATGATGTGCAAATGCATGAATGCAACCAGATATAACTAGTGTCCAATCGTCACTGTCGGTCCGGCCCCTTATAAACTGCCCCTCAGCGGGTAAACGTCTCATATCCGGGTAAATGTCCCATATCCGGGTAAATGCCCCATATCCGAGTAAATGTCCCATATCCGGGTAAATGCCCCATATCCGGGTAAATGTCCCTCTCCGGGTAAATATGCACGTGTATGATGCATGTCGCGAATGAAATGATGCATTTCGTGTATGTCATAATGCACTTACTCAAACAATCATACAAATATAACATCTCTCTCCGGATACCACAAATCATATGCATTTTCACATCTCAACATTTAATATACATTTCGTTTTATAACATGGACCAGTGGCGGAGCGAGGTGGGGTCGGCCGACCCCACCGTGGCCGGCGAGTACCCTATATATCGACCCCGATACCACCAATCAAATCCGCCCCCACGCACGGAAGCCGCCGCCCCCCGCCGTCTTGGTCGACTGCTTTGTCTTCGGACGAAGCTTATTTTTTAAAAAACCCCTAAGCCATAAAACGACGTCATTTTTCATTTAATGAAACGACGTCGTTCCATTAAACGCAACGCGTCGTTTCATTAAACGAAAAATGACGTCGTTTTGTTATGTGTAGCGTGAGCAAGAAACGGGCATCGACGGGCGAGAGCGAATTCGAGCAAGGGAGAGGGACAGATCCAAGAAACGAGCAAGCGACGGGCGAGAGCGGATTCGGCGATGAGCCGACGACGGTCGACGAGAGGCGACAACGGACGACGAGCAGCGAGCGAGACTGGTGAATTTTCGTTTCAATTTTGTAATTTGTACTGATTCCTTCATTCCGAGGTGGCGAGATTTCAGATTAGGGTTTAGTAATGTCATTGATTTTGTTGGATTTGAATACTTGATACTTGATAGTGATAACCGATTACCTGAATTTTGTGATTTTTTTGTGATTTTTTTGATTACGTGAATTATTGATATTTTTTGTGATTTTTTTGCTTATGTTATTTTTTTTGATTTTGTTGGGTTGATTATTGCAAAAGCATTGTGATTTTGTGATTTAGTTAGTTTTCTTTTGTTCATTCGAATCGTTTTATATTTAGGTGCTCAATGGACAAGTTTTTAATTAAACGACCTAGAGTTTCAGTTGAATCTTCTAGCGGTAGTGTTGGAAACGATAACAATATGGTTATTGATAGTGGAATTGGTTTTCATGAAAGTGATATTGTTTCCGATCCCGGGTTGCGAAAGTCGATTGATAGCTTTGATGTGAATGTTAGAGACCGTATTCGTCGAGAATATGTAGCTAAAGGTCCTTGTCAACCAAGAGGTCATGACTTTCCCAAAACAAAATATGGAATTGATAACATAGGTTTTAGAGATGTTTGGTATGATAACTACGCTTGGCTTGAATATAGTATGTCAAAAGATGCGGCATATTGCTTTTTGTGTTTTCTTTTCAAGCGTGGTTCTTTGGCACCGGGAGATGAAGCATTTGCTAGTAGTGGAAGTGGATTTCGTAATTGGAAAAAGGCTCATGAAAGATTTAAAGCTCATGTTGGATCTACTTCTAGTGCACATAACAAAGCAAGAATAGAGTATGAAATTTTTTTTAAATCAAAAACAAAGTTTTGCCTATGTTATTGAGAGAGGGTCTACATTACAAGACGAGGCGTATCTAATCCGTTTGACTGCATCTCTTGATGTTATTAGACTTCGACAGCTTGAACATGATAGAATGGTTGAAAGAATTGAGAGAGGAGAAATTAGTTCAGGAAGAGGTCAAAATTAGGAAACCTCCTTGCGTAGGCCAGGTGACACACGTTGGGGATCTCATTATACTACTATAATTCGTCTCGAAGCTATGTGACCCTCAACAATTAAAGTTCTTGAAAATGTATTAACTGATGGACTTGATGCTAAAGCAAAGGGAAAAGCTTTAGGCTTGCTGCAAAAAATGCAGAGTTATGAGTTTGTGTTTGCTATGTTGCTAATGAAGCATTTGCTAGATATCATTCACCCACTATCCCTAGTTTTACAAAGAAAAGATCAGGATATTCTCAATGCAATCAATGGGGTAGTGAATGTGAAAGAAAGATTGCAAACATTTAGAGAGTCGGGTTGGGATGATTTGCGACAAGAAGTTGATTCTTTTTGTGAAGCTAATGAAGTTGATGTTGTCAAAATGGATGACATTGTTCAAGATTTATCCGCATCAAGAGGGATGACATGAATATCAGTAAGTATCATCACTACCGTGTTGAAAATTTTTGTGAGGTAAATTTAATTTCTACAATCTTTTCTATTAATTTTATTATAATTATCATGTTATACAATTTAACTGTGTTTTCCAAAAATAGGTTGTTGATGCAATTA